>JAHDVE020004185.1:0-62500 GCA_022606495.2 Halesus radiatus
TGTGATAAGATTGTTTTAGTTTTCAATGTTTTGTCAGTGTTAAAAGTTTAAAAAAAGTTGTTACTACAAATTTTTCGGGGTTTTAGATTCTTTGATGAAAATTTTTTTATTTATTTTGTAATTTCTGCAAAAGATTGGTAATCACTTTGTGGTGTCATTATTAATAATTGACTAAAAAACTATTTTGTATTCACCACTTTATTATAGACATATCTACATTATTTTTTAGTATTCTATATATTCCTGATGAAGAAAGCATCGCTTTCGAAACATGTTGATATCTGTATATTAATAAAGTGGTGAATACAAAATAATTTTTAATGTATTTATTTATTTTGTATTTAACGGTGACCTGGTTTCCCGGCGCGGAGTGTAGGCTGAGACTCTGTTGACGGCTAAAGTTCTCGGTATAGTGGGTGTTGCCGGGCTGTTGCCGGGCTGGCTTTGCGGATGTATTCTCCGCCACTAAAGAGCGAGTTTTGTTCTGTGTACTTTCGGCTAAGGGCAATTTAGGGTTTCAATGGGACAACAATGAACACGTAATGAATTACACTTTACAATAATGCCACTAGTCAGGAATTATTTTTTGTGTGAATAAACATTTTTTTTATTTTTCATTTTTATATCCATTCAAAAGTTCGGGGATAGTGGATCTATTGCACCTCCAATAAGATTAAATATTTATGTGTAAGAAACAAACAGCTTATATTACCAATTTATATTAAAAGAAAATTTAACAAAAGGGAAGCCAACAAAGTTCTTATGCTAACTGTGGTTAACTACAGATGTTTTATTATAAAAATCAAAGTAAGAAGGAAGGGGGAGAGGAAGGGGAAGATAGGATCGGGACAGGAGATGCTCTCAAATATGATCGTGTGTCAGTAAATTGAGACGTAGAAATTGGTCGAGAAGAACCTGCCTATTTATATCTAGTTACTAAATGGATTTCAGGTGTCTAATGTAATTAATTGTGTTTTTTTTTTCTTTTCTAATGCATTTTATAATAGATGATGTGTGCCGGCCTAGCAAGGGTTTTTTTTCTTTTTAATAGTTATGAAGTTGTGCATTCTTGCTTGTCGTTTGGGAGCCATAATTGATTTTACAGCGAAAATAATGCCTAGAGACGGCTATTACTACCTCTAGAGGTAGTAATAGCCTAGACAAATAAATAAAGAAATAAATTAATTAAAAACTAGACAAATAAATAAAGAAATAAATTAATTAAAAACTAATTTGCAATCACCACTATATTAATAAATATCGCGCCTTTGAGGTGATTTTTCACAAAAAACGGCGCTATATAAATCGTCCAAGTATTATTATTATTATCGACATGTTTCGAAAGCAATGCTTTTCTCATCAGGAATATACAGAATATTATATATTTAGTGTTATATAATAGTATTTTATATTATATATAAAAACATTATATTTGTATAATATGTATATATATTTATAATAGTACTTTCCTCATCAGGAATATATAGAATACTATATAATAGTAGTCTGTATATTTTTGTTGAGGAACAAAGGAACGTTTAATTCATTTATTAATAATGATGCCACAAAGTGAATACCAATCTTTATTTATTTATTTATTTAATTCCAAAATTTATAAAAACAGAAACATTAATTTTAAAATCACAATCAATTCAGTGTTGGCTTTTGGAAAGTAACCTTGTGTATTGATGGTAACAAATATGACGGTCTCCATGGTTGTATAGCTCCTAGATATCTGGTGTACTTACTGTTACGGTGTTACTATTATATTTAAGTCTATCCTCATTGTAACCAACCTGTACTGCTGTTTTATGTATATATCTTTTAAATTTTTATTTCTTAATCTATTTAATACTTACTGATGCTTTGATATTTCTGATATTTACGTAATAGTTATATTTTTGTAATATGAATGTTTTTATAATGTTGATATTTTTAAAAGTATTGATGTTTTTATAATATTGATATTTTTATAATATTGATACTTTCATAATATTGGTACTCTTATAATTTTGATATTTTTTATGATATTGACATTTTTATAATATTATTTAAATCGGTGTTATAAGATTGGACTCTAGTATCTCAATAACAAATCTGTAATGCTTTTACCATTATTTTTTCTCTTTAAGTTTTTTTTTTCTCAACTTATGTACAGCACAAGATGCATGCGCCTAAATATAATAATTTTTGCCCTACATTTGTATGATGATTGTAATTTATTGTTGTATTATATTATATTGTTGAAATAAACTCCTGCTGACAAGCTACTTGCAGTGGCTTAGCGGGTATAAGTTCCCACTGTATATAATTAATATTATACAATAAAAAAAATAAAAAATTCGAAACATTTATTTATTCAAAATGTATCTAAATAATAAAGTTCTGAAATAGGTACCTTCTTGTGTTTTCCACTTTGACAATATTCTACCCAAATAAACCTTATTTTGAATATGTGATCTGTGGTCAACCAGAGTTGTATATCTATGGGCTAACCTCAATACAACATGGCGGATTTAATGTTTTCCATACTTATTTTAAAACGTTATAGCAAAAGTTTTACATATCTTATTTGATTACAATTATCTCTAATCCTTTCTGGCACTAATAAGAACAAACTATGTTATTTTCAGCGAAGCCGGTCGAGTAAGTTTCGAGAAAATCATGGACGCACAGACAAACATTCATTTTTATATATAGAGAAGAAATTAAAGTGACTTTTTAATTTAAAAATATTGTTTATTTTATTGTTTCAGTAACATCGGGGGTCAGCTGGGAGGAATGGTGGACTTATGATGGGATATCCGGTAAGCTTTAATTCCTTTTCCATAATCTATTCCTTTATTGGATGGCGCAGTGCTAATGATGATATTCTTAATTTAATCATTAGAACACAAAAAGGTATCATGAAAATTATACCTAAAGTCCCTGTAAGAACTGACTCCACTGACGAAATCTTCAAAAAACTTATCTCATTAAAACAATTATACTCTAAAATAATACTACTTTACATTTATACATACAAAAAAAACAAGAAATAACGACAATCACAGTCAAAAACACATACAACAAAGAACCATAAACACAACATTTGTACAAAAAAAATAATTACACTATGGTACTAAACTATAAAACAAAAACCCACTATCCTTTAAAAATCGTAACAACCATAATAAATTTAAAAAACTTTGGATAAGTTACATAGGGAGGTCTGAAATAGAAAATATATTAACACCAAATACAGACAACCACCAAAACCACTCCACTGCACTTAAAACACCTCACCTTATAATTGTTTTATTTTTTTCATCCATTTAATAAAATGTAATTTCATATTTTGTAAATGAATTCCTCAGCACGGGAAATCCCATTGAGGATATCATTATATGTTATTTTGTTATAAAGAAAAGAAGATATCAATACATTATTATTAATGTAATTGACCAATGTGACATGTCTATTTGTGATTAGCTACTTGACAATATTTGCACCGTGCACATCACGTACATAATGTAAGCAACCCCATGGGTCCAATCAGATAACAACGTGATCATTTTAATTTATTTGTGCTGCACACAACAAAAAGAAATAACGAAGAATAAATTCCAATAATGGTGGATAACAATAATGTGTAAAAACAATTCATTTACTTTTGAAGACAAAACAGAGGTGTAAAAAGAGATTTAAAAAAAATACATTTTTTTAGTTACTCCACACGGGAGGCTCTGAGGAAAATAATTTCCTTCGAAGCCTGTACCATCTTTTGCAATACTGTCTGGAGGGTCCTTTACAAGGTAGGAAGGAGTAAAATCGGGTTTTGAAGAGACTCGTGTTGTAGGAGGGAGGAAATACAAAGGCCGGCAGATCATTCCACAGCACACAAGAACGAGTCGTAGAAATGCAACAAGTACAATTGAAACTCTTACTCTTAATAACATAGACATAAATGACCCAAAACAAATATGTACAGCGTTTGTTGATTTCTTTATATCGGTGGGTGAAAATTTATCTACGACCGTCCCATCTTATGCAGATGACATAAATACAATATATACCGAACCAAAGGCATTACAGACCCTCTATGTGGGGAATACAAACAGGCTAGAATTCTTAAAAATTATCTTGAAATTAAAAACTAGAGCAGCTCCAGGGGCCGATAGTGTAACAACTGAATTACTCTAAATAAGCAGACCATATTTTAAGATTCTCATTAATACATCGTTGATTAGCCAACTTTTTTTCCGGATAAATTAAAAATATTAAAAATACATCCAATAACATTCTCACGTCCCAACAAAATGGGTTCAGAAAATTTTCCAACACGAAATATGCTGTCTTTGATTTTGTACTAACTCTCCAAAAACACAGACTAAGGAAAATATACCGCGGGCATATTCTTAGACATCAAGAATTCATTCAATACGGTTGATCATAGGATTGTACTAAAAACCTGAAGCATTTGGGTATCGTAATCTAAAACTTTTCTCTAGTTCTCTGACAGGTACGTTCTGTTTGGTTTTATTGGAAAAGAAACAAGTGGTCTTAAAAGGATAACATGTGGTGTACCACAGAGCTCCATTCCCGGACCATTATTATTTATGAACTAGAAGATTTTCATAGTAAAATGGGGGTGTAGGTACACATCAACTTTATGCGTATGAAATAATAATATTTTATCATAATACTAATATACCCGAAATGGAAAGGGATTTTGGTAATTTATCAGATTGGCTTAGAATTAATAAACTTAGTCTTAACATTAAATATACCGATTATATGCTATTCCGGTGACCGGTGTAATGTACAGATAACGTGGATTGATTCCCACCTCTATAGTGCGATCATTGCACCATGCCGTGATTCATTTCCACTCGTTCTTTTCTTCAAGTATTTTAGAAAGCGATATCTGTGGAGCAGATAATTCAAAACAGCGTAACATTTTTGGCTTGCCATGGGATACACTTGTTAAAGATATTTACCGGCATGCATTAGTAATATATTTTAAGAATATTCCTAGCCATAACTTTTTATAGTCCGCGACATTGTAAATAACTATAAATATTTGTTACTGTACATAATTATTATCGAAAATCTTAAATAAAATTATGTTTCAAATAAATACCTGCTCCTCTTTTACCAATAACCTTCTAATAAATATAATATCAATGACAAATAGGATTTAAACACTAACTGCAATATCATGCAATGTGCAGTGTTTTCTAATATTGTATCCTGTGGGTGCAAAATCATATGTTTTTTGTATCTGTACATAATAAGATAAACCCTAGGAAGTAATATTTGTACATCGCCCTCGGGGTGATTATCATTATCATTATTATTATTATTATTATTATTATTATTATTATTATTATTATTATTATTAATTATTAATTTGTTATTATTATTATTATTATTAATGTATTGTTATTATTATTATTATTATTATTATTATTATTATTATTATTATTATTATTATTATTATTTTTAAAAAAAATTGGGTATCTATATATAAATTTATATTTTCATACATATATTTGCTTCGAAAACTTTCTAAAACCTAATATTATATACCAATAATTAACAGTCCCGTAATGAGTTGATTTGATAACTCATGGGAGGGCAACTTCGTTGTACGTCTTATTTGAAATAAATTAAAAATATTTTAAAAAATAGTAATAAAGATATGCCAGGTTTTCAACATTTCTCTTAAATATGTCATTTCTAAAATCTAGGAATCTTATTCGATTAAAAACTAGCATTATTTATACCACACATCAATGAGGTATTAAATAAAATGAATTGTCTGAGATATACTTTAAGAACAGTGAAAGATTTCACGTCACTCTATTGCCTTTTTAAGGTTCTTTTCACTCCCTTGGTAAGAAGTAATTTATAATACCTTTCCATAATGTAGTCCTTATGCTATAAAGCACATCAACTAAAAATTGAGAGAGATCAAAGCATTTTTTTAAGGTTCATCAAATTCAAAGTATCAATACCCTTCGGACAAATTAATTGTGTTCGTGTAATGAAAATAATAAATTATTTAAAAATTACTTTCTAATCACCGCTTTCTTCTCATATATATATCAACATGTTTCGAACGTTATCATTTTTGGATTCTTCAGTTGTATTTGCTGATGATACTATTTTGTTGTTTGCTGGTGATACTTGGGATGAAACTTATGCTAAGTGTGAGTCAGGATTAAAGAATGTTAAAAAGTGGATTGATCAAAACCTTTTAACTTTAAACACGCAAAAAACTAAATATATTACTTTTAGCATTTCCTCCGTCTATGGAACGTTCCTTATCAATCCATTTTTGTGTACACGAGTACAATTGTCAATCTTTGGAAAGAGTAGACAATATCAAATATCTCGGTTTAATTATTGATAAATATTAAAAATGGGATGATCATATTACTGTATTAACAAACAAAATAAGAAAACTAGCCTATTTCTTCAAGACTCTAAGAAATATGTTAAACAAAGTAAGACTAAAAACTTTATATTATGCTCTTGTTCAATCTCTTCGTTCAAATAATGTTTTATGTTGGGGTTTATGTTACAAGACTACCGTAGAGCCGTTGAAAAAATTTTGCTCAAAAATAATTTTTTTAAATAATGTAGGAGAAATGTTTTTTTTTTTTAATAATCGTAACACTTATTATACAATGAAAATAAAATAATCACAGTAATGCAATAGTACATAATACAGGTTCTCTGTAATTTTTTTACCAACATTGATACTGCCACAAGGTCACAACAAGTGGGCAATACTAGAATGGGTTCTTCTCTAATACATCGGCCGGAAAATAACAGAACATTATTGGACAAACGAGTTTTTCTTGTAAAACCCCTTTGTTATATAATAGGCTTAGTGACAACATTAAAACTATAGATACGCTAAATTTATTTTACAAAATGATCAAAAAGTCTATATTAGCTGAGAGTGGTGATTTTGCTTTATCCACGTTATCCCTTATGTTGTAATCAATGTTGAAACCTTATGTATGCTCGATATTACAATTAGCATTTACTTATTATTATTTACTTATTACTATTTACATAATTTTATTTACTTATTATTATTTATCGTTTCACTAAAATTGTAAAGCCGCTCATCTCAACACAGGACTGTCCTAGTTAGAGGAGTTGCTATTTTGTTTTGTTTTTAAATTTAAGAATAAATAAATGAATTCTCCAGTCCAAGGTTACATAGGCTCGATAATTTTCATTTATTGGAGATTAAAAGATAAATTATAAAAATCTACTGTTTTGTATCACTAATTTAACATGAACCATTATGTTGTGTTGTGTTTCTAAATGTATATATTTTTTATTATCTTTTTACAATCCATTTACATAATTACCAATACTCTATAATTCACTTTTAATGTAGGTTTGAGCTATCCACTGCACATATAAATTTGTTTTCTCTTTCCGTTTATTTTTTTGTAATTTTGAATACAATGACATAATTATTTATTTAAAAGCCCTAAGGGCAAAAATATAAAAGAAGCATTATTTTAGACCGGTCTATAAAAATTATACACTATTTATCTGTACGAGACATGTAGGACCCGCACAAGAAAAACAGCATAAATATTTACTTTTTTAATCATCGAAGAAGATAATATTAACATAACCTAAATGAAAGATGAAACCGGATAAAAGGACAGAAACTAAAAATATTTCAGTCGCATCTGGGACTCGAACCCAGGTCCTCTGCCTATCCAGGGCAACGCTCAACCGACTTAGGTAAAGAGACAAGTTCAATTTGTGTCATCTTCATCGATATCATATCTCAAATTCAAGATTTGTGAATATTATCTTCCATTGTTTAATCTCATATTATTGGCAGCTATTTTTATGATGTTTCCAAAGTTCTACCCGAACTCAATTGCAAACTTAAACAGTGTCTCGGATTTACATCCGACTTTTTATTTATATGAGACATCTATTGACTTTTTGTAAAGCCTAAATAATTCAATTTTTAATTATTATTTATTTTTATTGATATTTAAGAACCTCATCGTAATATTTAATCATTGAAGAAGATAATATTAACATAACCTAAATGAAAGATGAAACCGGATAAAAGGACAGAAACTAAAAATATTTCAGTCGCATCTGGGACTCGAACCCAGGTCGATGAAGATGACACGATGAAGATGACACAAATTGAACTTGTCTCATTAGCTAAGTCGGTTGAGCGTTGCCCCGGATAGGCAGAGGACCTGGGTTCGAGTCCCAGATGCGACTGAAATATTTTTAGTTTCTGTCCTTTTATCCAGTTTCATCTTTCATTTAGGTTATGTTAATATTATCTTCTTCAATGATTAAATATTACGATGAGGTTCTTAAATCTCAATAAAAATAAATAATAATTAAAAATTAAATATTTACTTATTACACACAGGGATGCACGACTATTGTGATTTGCGAATCCCCTTGAGACAGGCGTTTTTCAGTTTCCCAATGGAAATGTTGTCGCTCCGAGCATACCTAACTTATTGCTCCAGCCAGTATGGTCGGTCGCTGAGGTAGTGAGTGATGACGTCAGCGGTTGCTGGTGTGGTAGAATGTTCTTGTCTGGTATCGAGGGGAGGATATGTTGTCCATTCTGCGGCTGAAGTGGAAAGAGGGCACATACTACCTTGCGTACGATATTTATAGCGTACGCAGCGTGTTCGAACATTATGTGCTGGTGTTGTACGTGTTGTGCCATCGAAAAATTGCATTTGTGGTGCAATACCAGCTCTCGACTCGGTTTTGCATGTGTTGTGCAATAATTTATATACGGTTATAAAGAAATAAGATTATAGGCTTAAATTAATCTACTCCATAGACACGTTCGATATAGTACCTGTGTACTGGGATATGCAAGAGCATTTTTTTTTTCAAAATATTTTCTATTACTCAGATTACATTTTTGGTTTTTACAGTAGTATTGCTTTAACTTGATTATTAATAAATCGAATCTATTGAAAGTAACCTGTATTCCTTTTACCAAATATGTGTTTTCTCTCATAACAAATACTCGTATCTATATCATACGAAAAATAAAACACAGTAAATTTTCTTCAAAAACCCTCTCAAAATACATAAAACTCAATGCATAAATAATTGCGGAGTATTTCTTTATTTGTGTTTTGACCTAAAACTATCATGACTTGCAACAAGGGGGGACATTCCTCCCAGTGAGAATTTCTCCTCCCCTTTCCCTCATCCACCTTCTCGCACCCAGTTACCTTTTCACCCCCCTGACATTCCTGCACCTCGCTGATGGAGGGAATCCAGAACACTCACTCACTAACAAATATGAAGTTTGTTCAGTGCTTGCAACTCACTCTGCACACTTACATATTCGCTCACATCTTTACATGATTCGGTTTATTTTCTTGTTGGTATATTTCGTGACGTTATTTTCCCTTATCTGGCAGCTTTTAGTACTTCTTACAAATACCATAACATTATCGGAATTTAATTATTTTACAACAAAAGTGAAGAAAAATCCTTGCCAAGAAAAGAAAACGTTCGGACTTGCAGCATACATTATTTATTTATTTATTTTATTTATTCCAAAAAAAATTAACATGATTATAACGTAGTTTATTTATTTGATTATCCGCCCATCTGGGCTTTTACAGGGATTTTATAACACAATATAAAGAGCTATCGAAAATTACCAGTACATTGAGATTCTAAACCATAAAGTAACGGACAATCTTTTTCAAATATTTAACGTTGACATAAAATAGAAAAGTATAACAATTTTATAACACATAATGAGGTTAATAAAAGAGACCGATAGTTGGTTGTGTAAGTTTTGCAGAAAAATGTTACAGTTTGTCGTGTGTTCCTCGTCGGTACATTTACTTTAATAGTGGCGAGAATGGAAGGACATGGTACATGATATACACGATTTTTTTAACTTCCTATTTATCTACTCTCCATATGTTGAGCTCCAGTATGGGAGGAGTATATACTCGTACATACGTAATGATAAAATAATAAAAACAATTCAATATGAAAACAATATTAAAAACTTATTAAATAACTACAAATGTAAACCAACACAACAATTTTAAAATAAGAATAAAAAAATAACCAAATAGTAATTTATATTTTAGATAGTATACATTCAGTGTACAATATACATTATATAGTGTTCAGGGAGTTAATTTGCTTTTTGAATTGTTCATATTTCAAAGTTTCGCTTACATTAATTTAATTTTTAGATAATAATATATTATCCCATCTTATACCTAAATACAAGTAGCGGTGCCTTGCTGAGGTGGTTCATATCATTTGGGATGGCTATTAAACCATTTGTTTTGAATCTACTGCTTATACTAGCAGTGGAGTGATTTTTATTTATGAAAAATTCTTTGTTGATTTGATATAAGGCGTTTCTTTTATATATAAAATTCTGGAATAGATAGTACACTAAATACACGAAATATCTCTAGAGTAGAGAAGTCGTAAGGTTTCTTAAGGATGATTTTAATTATAATTTTTTAAATTTTTTATATTTTATTAAGCTTTATTGTCAATATTATACTGATTTCTTTAGGATTCTTAGAGTTAAGATTTTATTTATAAATGATTTATTTGTGATTTCGTAATTGAGGTAAATAATAACAAAATATAAATCTAATAAAAACCTCTTTGAATCTGAACGCCTCTGATAATGAGTAGAATAGAACAGATAAAGCATGTACTGTTATCTGCAGACTGAGCCAGTTGGAGTATCGTAGGAAGTTTTCCAGTGGTGGGGTGGCCACTGCATGACGTCACACTCTCAATATTTCACCTGAGGGTCGCGAAGGGAGGAGCGCACCCTGCTCCCTTGCTCGGCTACTGCTACCCTGCCCCGTGTTCCTACCCTACCCTGTAGGTTGTAGATGGGTGGCAGTCACTAGGTACCGGGGCACAGCGCCAGGTGTGGATAGCAGATTTATCCCCGCCCACAGCAGCCAGCAGCTAGGGCGGAGGTCCCGGACAATGCGGGATCTAACAATAAGGAAGGCAAAGCGACCGAATTTTCGATCGAGTAAATAATCACAATATTATTATGTACAAATTAATTTGCAACGCCAACTTTGAGAAGTCATAAAGTAACTGTTATTATTATTTTAATTACAAGTGAGAAGTTGGAGAACTTTATCGGCGAAGTGTATTTCATGGCGGAACAGAGTCTGTGCACGGATTTCCATATAAATGTTGCTGATTGAATTCTCGACTTTTATGTCACATATTATATTTCTGCACCGAGAGTACTAGCAAGCTCGTAATCAAACGAAACGATATGTATTCAAAATTAGTTAGTAGAAATTATTTTATTTAAACATTATAGCAAACAGTACCGTCAGCAATAAAACAAATTTCAAACCATAATTAAAAACAATATTAGAAAGCAGGGGGACTCACTCCTGACATCGATACATATACCATAGATTTAGTTTTAATTATGCCAGTGTGACGATTTCCGTGATAGGGTGAAACCGGTCCTGTCGAAAATAAATAAGTGAAAAAAAATTACACCGATAAAAAAAAAACATTTTAAAATGGAAATTTTGAAATTAGAAATAAATAGAATCGTGTTCACAAAACCATATCGACATCCCACAGAAAACCAATTGATTACAAATAGCATTTTTGATATTAGAAAGTTATTTATAAAAAAAAATTATCTTTAATAACTGCATAAAATCATCACCTTCGTACATATCTCACTCACAAAAGACAAAAGCGAAATCTTTCAATCATTTTCAAGTACCCAACATTAAATCCACTTTTGCCAGAAAACACGAATCCTACCTCGCACCTCTAAGCTCTAAGGATAACAAGCTCCAGTTAGACAAACTACAAAAAAAAACAATGTGGTTTGTCGAAACTTTTTGCATTGTATTTTTTTTTTGTAAAATATAAATAAGTTTTTTTTTTTTAATTTATTTAATAGCTACGCATGTACTCTTTTTGTAAGCATTGTATCTAAAATTTTATTTTATAAATGGTTTATATATTTCTTTGTACAGTTTTAAGCATTTTTCTTCGTAATATTTTTACGTACATGTATATCGATTTTTATTGTTACACATCTCAGAACAAACAACGTCTAGTGAAACGTGTCTATGATGTAAATGTTTAAAATTATATGCCAATAAACACCCGGTTTGCCGGCAATGAAATGAATTATTTAGCTCAATATTAAAAAATAGCGGTACAAGTCTGATACTGAGATGATATGGTGCAAAGTGTGCATGTGTAATATCGGTGGTGGTGGAAGGTGTGCTTGTGTAATATTGGTAGCAGTGGCAAGTCGGCAGTGCACCGGTACGGGCGGGGTGAGGCGGCGGGAGATCGCTGTCACTTGTCACTCCGTGACAGCTTGGCACTCGGCTCTCGGCGCTCGACACTCGTGCATAGAGGTCACTGCACTACAACCTACAACTACATCCATCTCACACACTGTTTCTTTTTTATATGATTTTGTATGAAAACGCCGGGCAAAATTCGGAGCAATTTTATTAATCTTTCATATTTTTCTTGGTGGGGTTTTACCGGTGAAAAGACAAAGAAAATATTTTTTAATATGTTGCAGATATGTGTCAAATTTCATTTGCGTATTGTTTTTAATACAATAATTTTCTTCTTAAGCGTTTCTAAGCGTTTTATTTATTTGTAAGAAACAAACAGCTTTTAATATAAATTTATATACAAAGGAAGTTTGACAAAAGGTAAGCCAACTACGTTTCTTATGCTAACAGCAGTTAAATAAATATGTTTTATTAGAAAATAAAATAATAATAAGGAAGGGGGAGAGGAAGAGGAAGATAGGATCGGGACAGCAAATGCTTTTGATACCTTTTATACTCGTGTATCAATTTGTAGTCGTACGTATTACTTCGGTTCGATATTTTGAAAAGGTATTGTTAAGAATGTCGATATCTCAAAATTGTGCGTTATATTGCGCAAAAATACGGGGAATTGGAGAATTTATCGTAAGATTGGTCTGCAAAATCGGTTTATCGGGTTATTCTTGATGGTATATGAATGTCTGTAGAGTTAATAAGCTCTGGCGAGTCCAGGCTCAATACCATTGGGTCCAGTATTTGCATACATAATTAAAAAAATAAATACTTCTGGAAAATTTGCTTTAGTGGAAATATAAGATATATCTATAAAAAATTAAATAATGTAATAGACTGCCCTGAACTCTTATCTCAAATTAACCTTAACATACAATCGAAACGTACTCGCCACACCAATCTATTTTACACATCAATCATCAAAACAAACGTTGCAGCAAGTTCACCAATTTTCCATATTCTTCAAACATTTAATACTCGTCATATTTTGTGACTCACTACCGTTATTTAAGAAAAATATTACTCGTAACATCAATGTGCAATCAAAAATCTCCAGTACATAGCCCTAATAAGACATATAGGTACACATATACGCTCTCACATACGCACACACACACACACAGACACATACACCTATACACTTTACACCATACACTTTTTTCATATACATACCTTTTTATCTTTACCACTTATCATTCCCTAGCATTGTACTAACCCCGCCCGGTAAAATGTATATAACCAGTTACTAGATAGTACTTAGAGACATGTCATTGGTACCGATCGTTGTAAAAATCTAGAAATTTGTAAACCATTTGTTTATTCTTACATCATTGTGTTCTATGTTTATCATTCGTCTATACTTGACATTATTATTTTTTGGTATTCTGTATATTCCTGATATGGAAATCTACGCTTTCAAAACATGTTCATATGTATGTATTAAAAAAGTGGTGATTATAAAGCAATTTTTAATTCATTCATTAAATATTAGTTACAAGTCTAGGTTATAAGTTTGTGTTTGTGAAGCGCCCTTGCGGTGATTTTCCCACGAAAACGGCGCCTTAGAATCAACCCAACAATTATTATTATTATACACGCTTTGAAAGATTTGCAGTAGAAATTATTCTATTCATAAGTTCAGAACCAAATGGTTGTATGCTAACATAATTTGTCGGAAATCGACACAACACTTCGGTGTAATGTAGCAGTTTCCTTTCAAATTAGCCTCCAAGGAAAATGACAAGTTTGACAGTTTCCTGTTCATGATATCATTAATACAAATATTTGATTATTATGCAACATATTTTGATTGTGAGATTACATTTTTTTATATGAAATTCTAGAATAATTTGCGAAGCGTATTTACTTCGAAGATCGTTTCAATTTAGTAGTATATTCACGACGTCGGTTAAAAGACTTCAACCAACATTTTACTCTGTTGACCAAATGGATTACAACAGACCTTCAAAGAAATTCATTTTTTGGCGGCAAAAAGCTTATAAAACTGAATTTGCAAGCTCCAGTTTTGGAATTGGATCTACCTGCTCAAGAAAAATATTTGTTCTTAATCAAAGTTCAGAAAAGTAGAAAGCAAACAAAGTGGCATAAATCACCACCAGTCAAAGTGACCCAGCTCAAATAAAAAATAAACCCTCGCAGTTAAAAAAATAAAGCGGGTCAAAAATGGTCGACCCCTGCCCGCCTTCGGGACCCGCGCGGCTTGGTTAGCTCCAGGGGTAACCAACCGGGGCCATTGTTTCGGCCGGGACTGAATGCGGTCCGTGTTTAATGTAAAGTTGAAGCCTTTATTACTTACACTTCCTGCCGGGGTTTGTTTGCGTAATTAATGGCGTGTTTTGTTTGCTCTAAATACCCAATAATTCTACACACTCTCCGCCAGTGCGTACAGCCGTACAACTGAACACGAGCGCTTACGCATTTGGCTGGAGTCAGCTCCAGGGAGGGACGTTCAATTTTTGTTTTATCTCCAAACTTTATTCCGTATCTGTCCGGGGAAAATAATCGGAGTTCATTTTAACATCGAGCGATGCTGTGACTCCATTACTTGAATTGTGACTATGGTTTTTTTATTATTAATTAATGTTTTGATGAATACATTCACACAAACAAGGTACAATGGTGATTTTATTTATATATATATATATACAATTTCTTTTTTTAATATTCAATTATATATACATCTGAACACATGTACATAAACCTACGTGTAATGTACATATAGCTAAAAATCCCACATAGACAAGACCAGTACGTAGGTATATCTGTTATCAGTTAGTGACAGTAAAAAAAAAATCAGTTTCTATTTTCAAGGAGTCATTTTAAAAAAAAAAATTATACCTGTTTATATATATTCACCCACAAATACATGTATATCTTTACAAGTTTACAAATTAAGTGAGTTACCAGTTCAAAATAATAACTGTATAACACCAATAATATTGTAAAAGAAAAAAGAGGTAAAATGAAATACTAAAACCTTGCTTGTTTATTTTAATAATTTTTTTGTTGAGAGAAAAAAACATATTTGTATTAATAGATGTATATATAAAAATTACAAGTTAAATAAGAAAAATTAAATTAAAAAACAGAAAAGAAAATGGGGAAAATATACAATTACAGCAGGAAAGAGTCGATATCTTTGGTCTTAATCCAGTTTTTTATGACATTTTTTTGTGTGTTTAAGAACGATATCTTTGGATACTTACATTCTGTAAAGAGTAAATTATAAATTTTAGGAGCAATAAAAAAAGCTTGTCTGCGCAAGCCTAGCTTTACACAAAGGTACTTCAAGTACGTTATTTTTTTTTTTTGAAAAGATATATTTTAGGCACTGTAGATAATAATGTGTTCTTATGTTTAACAATTCAACCTCGTATATGCGGGGTGTTGATATAACCAAACAACTTAATAAATTTCTCGTGTTCAGAAGTATACGTTTAACATTTTAGGTGTATATGGTATAATATGTTTGCTTGAAAAAAATGTAAATACAGGTATGTTTATGTACATTATTATATACATATATTATTAATTTCTTTAAATGAGTGTATAGGCACCAGAATACCATGTTCCTGGTAGTACTCCTGAAATTAATTATATATAACAAACCATAATAGCACTCCCTCTCTAAACACAGAATTTCTTAATTGGGGAGGTATTAATTTAATTAAAAAAAAAGATACTAAAACTGTTATGTAAATAAATAAAAATAAAAACATTTTTGATATTTACATACCTACTCTTATTACGATGTAAACAATATTTTTAATTATATGTAATAAACAAATATCTTAAAACATTCTCGGCTATGGATCGACAAAAGTCGCGGGCTCGAAACCCGGTGGCGAACCTTCCAGAATCGTGGATACTCTCAGTATCGCTAAGTTGAAACGTCGCCACCCAAAATCGATACATTTTATGAATATTTATTTGAAAATTGGTATGCATATTTTATCCCCAGCTATATAAGTTTTCTGTAAATTAGCATCCGATCGCCCCTCGTGCAAGATGCCCCCTTACGGTGTGTGTACAGGATACCGCCTCCTCCCGCCCCCGGAGCATGTATGCTTCCATTCGGAAACTGACGGCTTCAGTAATCAAAGCCTCAAACAATTAATTCTATTAACAAGAAATGCTCACAACTCACAATGACGTCCCACCGAGACAAGTGTGATGGAAGATTACGCCAATGGGACTCAATGAAAGACTTGAATCATTATGCAAAGGGAACACGTGGTACCGCGGCCTGGTTCACTGGCAGACTGACAGACTGACAGATTGACAAACTGCCAACAGTATTTTTAATGTGTAGTTGATGACATGCTTGAGAAGGCTTTATGGTTCCTATTCGTGTTACAAAACATCCCTTTGTCTCACATTTATAGCCAGCGGTAGATTTTTCCAGCTAGAGAATGAACACAAAAATAAAAAAAAATATTATATAATATAATAGAACACAAAAATATATATATATAATAAATATAAATACAAAATATTGTAGTAAGTAATATAGTTTTTTTTGTGTGTAATAATAATAAAAATAAATGGATTATTTCCATAGATCCGTTTTCGTGAGGCGCTGTACAACATAATTTAATCTAACCTATAACTTATCGATAAATGAATATGGCATTATTTTATATTCACCACTTTATTAATATACACATATCTACATGTTTCGAAAGCGATGCTTCTTCATCAAGAATATATAGAATAATAAAAAATAATAATGTCAAGTACAGACAAATGATAAATTAAGTACACAATAATCTAAGAATAGCCAAATTATAAGCATAAACAAAAATTGATTCAAGTAGGTGAGTAGTAATTCAAAATTTTTAATAAAAAAATATTATAAAACATAAACAAATTTATATTATATATTTTTTTTTTAAATGTGTATATTTTTATTATTAATATTAATATGAAAATAAATTCAAGAGGTAGCTGTTTAAAAAAAATAAAAATTATTTAAATTTAATTCACTATTAACGCTTTTTCTAATTTCTAAAATTTCAAATGTGTCTAATTGCAAACCGGTTGTATTTATATGGAAATTTTTTAAACCTTTATTTAGGTCAAAAGCATGATTGGTTTCTAAAATATGGTTTGCAAATTCATAATAATTATTATTATTTAAACACCTTAAATGTTCACTCTAATACTGAAATTTCTAGAAATCTTTCATATGTAAAAATAGTTGCATTTTCTATAACTTATCACATAGACTTAAATCTAATGATTTACATATAATATTTATTACTAATGGCTTACAGGTAAGGTTTATAACTGGAAACTACCTAATTCAGACTTATAATTAGTGACTTACATCTAAGACTTATATAACTAGCGACCTACAAATAACACCTGTAACTTGTGGCATAAAACTAATGACATGTGGTGTAAGCTAGCAATGTGAGAGAACAGTGAAATTTTTCTCGTAAACCAGTAACAAATTTGTCGAAAGTTAACATTTTTATCATTAATTTGTGCTGCACAATCATAGATATCATCAAGTATGATAAAAGGCTACCGAAAATGCTAATGTTATTACCGTCTGGGATCGAATTCGGAATCGGCATATTTCTCTGTCGTTCTTTGGGCAAATTTTACATAAACAAAGAATTTTTTTTTACGAAAAACGTGATGCCATGTATGTTTACGTTGTTAGTATTCTGTTTTGACAACAGTGCGCACAGATTATGATCTAAAGTTTTCTATTCAAAAAAATTAAATAGTTGGGGACGCTCCAGGAAAACTGTTTTTTTTTTACATTAACTCCAAATAGGAGACCCCCGAGAAAAATAATTTCCCTCAGGGCCCTTGTCATCTTTGAGGATACTTTGTGTGTCTTTTTAAGAAGTGAAAAGAGTTAACATGGGTTTTGAAGAGACTCATGTTGTAGGAGGGAGGAAATACAGATGCCGGCAAATCATTCCACAACCAGGCTATTGCACTCAAGAATGTGTCATAGAAACGACCCGTCATGTTCACCCATTCAAATGTCAACCATGTACAAATTTTGGGCGCGCATTTGGCGTGGTTCCCGACTATTTACCGGTGTCAAAGGGATCAATGAAGCTAGTTCCTCAGAGCATCTTCCATCAAAATAGTGGAGTTCCCACCTGATGCCCGTACCCTAAATATGTCAATCCGTTTATTAAGATAAGGTAATATATCATTAATTATTTATTTATTTTATTTCGTAGAACTCCCATTAATTTAAAATATATATAAATCAAATTTAGTAATGTTGTTATTAAGTTCTGCAAGTATTTTTAATTTTTATTATTGTAACAGCTATTTTGGCATTCAAGGCGATTTTCAAACTGAGGCTATTTCACATTGTGGTGACTTATTTATATGATTTTATTTACTCCCACCCAATTCGAATTTGGACGGGTTTTTAAAAATATAATTAAAATTCTCTTTTCTGTGAGGTTTTTACATTTATAATGTTTGTCCCCGTATTTAAATGGTAATGTTTTCTTAATTGATTTATTTAAATGTATTATATTGTTTTGATAAGAGGAAGATAGGATCGGGACAGGAGATGCTCTAGGTACATTTTATATCTCATTTTGTGGTCGCACGTTGTGAAGAATGTCGATATTGTGAAATTGTGCGTTATATTGTACACAAATACGGGAAATTGGAGAATTTATCCTAAGATTGATTCTGCGTCGCGTTTGAAGCATGATGAAGTTGTAGAATTTTTAGGATTTGGAAATAATAATTTGCAAAGTGTAAATTAAATTTATAATTTACATTCTGTAAGAAGTTAGCACGTTGGAGCGCCGGTGTAAGAAGTAAGAAAGGTGGCCCCCCAAGTTGGCGCCAGTGTGAAGGAAGGAAAAGGCACAGATCACAAGAAAAAGAAATGTTATGGTTACCAAGAGGCCAACTGTTGAGACGGCCGACTCTCAGCTTACCTCGACTAGCTCTGTAGGGTAGAGTAGGGACTCCATCTCTCAGGATCGTAGATCGACTTGCGCCTCATATCTGGCCAAGGACACAAGGGGCTGCTATACCATTCAAATGATAGAGTCCAG
The DNA here is from genome assembly GCA_022606495.2 of Halesus radiatus. Classification (NCBI taxonomy): domain Eukaryota; kingdom Metazoa; phylum Arthropoda; class Insecta; order Trichoptera; family Limnephilidae; genus Halesus; species Halesus radiatus. The sequence continues at coordinate 19,451 of JAHDVE020004185.1, forward strand.
TTCTCAGTATAGGGTTTATTGCAAGAGGGTACACATCATATTTAAATCAAAACATACAATTGATTTAACCTAAAAAACAGACATCCTGCCTATGTTACATCTGAATCTCTCTCTGGAATTAATTCGGGCATTTACGGGAGGCCAGTAATTATATCAGCACAGTTAATAGGAGTTAGATACAGCTTACATGATCCATGGCGTCGAGGCTCCAGTCTTCTTATTGTAGAAGCGAAATTGCCGGGAACACACCAACTCATGCAGCTAGCAGTTAATAAGTCGCCTGGAGTTTAACACTGTTTATAGAGATTACTAACTAGATTGTTATGTCCAGCGGTGTGTTAAGGACAAGGAGATTACGGTCCAAAATGTGAAGTAAGAGTGATAACGCTCACACACGCGTAAGCGGACATTGCCTAAAAAGCATGTAGCTCTGCCGTTTTAACACACATCCTATCGATTCCAATGCCGGTATTGTTCTGTCGGGCGAGCGGCGGCCCGGTGCCGGGAGGGAGTGTGTGGATCGCTGGCGGAACCCGGAAAACGGAACCAGTCATAAATAATCTCGCGCATATTTTACCGAGGGGCTAGAATCCATTTTAACAGTAGCAACTTCATTAGGTAACAATTTTTAAAAATTTAATTTGAATGCTTTCGATTTTTTCTATATGGGCTTGGTATAAATGTGTCCATATCGGTGTGCAATATTCAATATGTGTGTATTATATTATATAATGGTATCGATACTCTATTTTCTCATTCAAGATCCTACTCAAGTTTTTTTAGACAGATCTTGCAAAAAGTGTTCCCACGCGGCGCTGGTGAATATTTAAAATATTTGAATTTATAATTTGCACATTTATTATCTACTGATGGAGATGACCCCCACCGCTACCTGCAACTGGGGATGTTTTTACGTCTCTGGATACACCTTTAATTTAGAACGGGATAAAAATCGGTATTTTACTGGCGAGTGTCCTAGAAGTGTAGGAATAAGAGTGTTTGGCCGGAGTTATGTGCGCCGTTAGCGGAGTAAACAGCTACTTACCGCGCACAAAGGGAAAATGGAGGAAGGCTATCTTATGCATATTTAATACAACCACTCACGTATACTTCCCATAATGATCTCCCACGCAGTAGTCTACTTTCTTAACTATTTTATTAACCTATATAATTAAGAGAATTCCGACATTAAAGGGGAGTAATATCCAATGTTTTAAGCTGAAAGTGATGATTAAAAACAAGAAATTTGTGAAACGATCACGAAAATTTTGGATACGAAAAGTGGTTTAACTTTTATTTGCATTTCTAGATATTAAAATGTGTGTTCAGAATACGGGCATCACGGATTTTATAATAATCTCTTGCATACACAAAAATATTTTATTTACTAAAATAAATTCGTTAATATTTTAAATGTCTAATTCAGAATTTTGGTAAATGTATGAAATTCACATTATTTATCTGCAATTTATTGCAACATGTTGCTGTTTTTTCCCTGTGTCATCCACTTTATTTGTATATATTATGTTATACGCACTTAATTGCAATATTTCTTTTGTTATCTACAATATTTAAAACTTTTTCATTGTATTTTATATATAAAAATCATGCAAAAGCTCGTCGAGTTAATAATTTACGAATAAACAAATATTCTTCCTTATCGAATCACAAACCGTTGGCCCCCCGACATTTGATCCCTCAGATACTTGATCCCTCCAACAGTTGATCCCTCTGACAAATGATCCCATAAAGGAGTGTTTCAGCTGTACGGCATACTCCTTCGGGGATTCGACATTTTTGTTAGTAAAAATATTTTATGTAGCGGATTTACACTCAAGACGCCTGCAGATTTAAGTATTTCGACTTATGTCATACCTATGGCCGTATATCCTCTGTATTCCACCCTTCTGGGATATTTATTTATATTATGTGCAAGTAGGAACCTATAGCGTATTTTCCCTAAGCCGACTGCACATAGAATTTATTTTATTTATTGGAAACACACATATTAATAATAATAATAATAATTATATTAATAATTATATGATTTGTATAGCGCCGTTTTTTGTGAAAAATCACCTCATGGACGCTGTACAAATATTACTTCCTATTATTTATCTAATTATGTATAAACAGATGCAGAGAATTATACTTATGGCAGGTCGCTTCAGATTAGCACAGTTATATTAGAAAATTTGATTACAGAGACGATAGTTTTACAGTTGCTATTTTATCCTCATTTTCGATTGATGTTGCATTTATTAGAAGATTGGTGGCACCAGAAGAGTTGGTATTTATTGAAATGCTTATAATCTTAGGAATGGAAAATATTTATAAAATGACCTTAAAAAGCGTAAGAAGCGTATTATTAAACAATAAAATGTAAGAAAACTTTGACAGCCCAACTGGAAACAAATCCCATTTTAGGACAGCCAAATTGACATGTTTAGTTCATATTAAGTGCCATTATGCAAAAATAGAATGGAAAAAAGCTAGTATTGACAAAACATGGGAATATAATGTATCCAGAAAAAAGTACAATAATTAAGTTTAAAGAGATGTTAAGAAGAGTACAAAAATAATAATTTTGTAAAACAAATACCAGATAATTTGAGTGTAGTGTAATAGTACTTGTGAAGAGATGAGAAAAACAAATATTATAGAATAAACAATTATATATGTGTATTTGATCGGTACTGGTTGGTGCTATAAGGAAAAAATGCGTTTATAATTGTATAATTGAGTAATGAAATAAGGATAATATTATTGAGTAATATTGACAAGATTGAGTTACGTATAACTCAGCTTTATGCGCCGACGACGAAACTCGGGGACGCAGTCCGAAGAGGGCGCTGCAAATAGAATAAGTATATCTTATTTTGCTATTCGACCAAATATTCTCACTGCATACTGCTTTGAAGACTCGGCATTAGTGTGAGTAAAAATATTTTGTAGAGCGGATTTCCACTCAAGACGCCTGCAGATATAAGTATATCGCTTTTTTGATATACGTCTGCATCCCCATTTACCTCTTCATACTGACTTTGCAAATAGGATGTACAGCAGAAATAATCGTTTAGGGTATGTTCCAGACACTTCAGGGTCCGGTCCATAGACTATAAAAATAGGGTGCTGGTCAAGTCGTTATCGTATCCGTGATGTCTCGGGCGTCGGGCTCGCTCTGGATTTCCAAATATTGTTCCTTGCAAAAGGGAAATAATGTCGACTTTTGTAGATTCTGCTGTGGTCGGGTATCCAAAGGTGAGAAGTCAAAGGCAGTTGTAGGTTCCAGTTGAAGAGATAGCGTTGGGTTGAGCGAAGAAATGAGACGGAACCTTGGAACGGGCCGTGTGCTTGTATTTATACTCCCGGGCGCTAAGCCGGGCGCGATATGCAGCGCGTCCCGAATTTGCCTGAGGCGAGGGTTTTCTGAGCTCGTGGCACGCGCTGAGTAATGCTCAGAAAATCTTAATATTCTTCATTATATTAGCAGTCTTGTATTCTTTATCTCAACCCAAATTACTTCTCTCTATCATATTTATTTATTTAGTTATTATGAAAACAAGAAGAATATGGGGTCCCAGGCCCAGTTATATTCGGGGAATTCTTACATATAATTCTTACATCTGAACATATATTTAAATTTATTAGTTTTTAATACAAAGAGGAGTCCGGCCTATCTTTCTGCGATATTTATTATTTTATTTTATCGGCCGAACTCCGTTAAAATTAACCAAAATATTGAATAAACAGTTATCCTGAGTTCTTAGCGTTGCTAAACAATCCGAGGAGGCTGGGATTGGTCCGAGTGACGACCAATCAAAACCACTCAGAGCCTTAGCAGGCGAGGGGAAATGAGGACTGGGGTAACGTCTGGTAGGGCATCGTAAATACTGCGCGGGGAGTATTTTTTAACCATTCCACAGTAGCGCTTCGTGGTGAGAGGTCCCACAAGACCCGTCCGGTATACTCCCCCCGGTGCAGAGTCCTCTGTGCCCCTATCAGTTAGGACGGGGTCGCAGGCGTCGGCGTTCTTGGCAGTCGGTCCTTTGGGGCTGTGACGATCTGCTTTTCTCAGCTGCTGGAGGTCCTAAAGAGGTGGCCGACAAGAGAACGACGATCTTCACTGCTGGCCTGGTGTATTCTCCTGTACTCGTGCGTACGCGGACCGCTCGTACTTGGCCGTCAGCTGCGGGGGTGGCCTCGATGACCCGTCCCCGGGGCCAGCTATTGCGTGGTAGGGCAGGGTCGACGATGAGTACTAGATCATCTTTCTGTATTGGGGTGCTCTTTTGCTGCCATTTCTGTCTTGAGGCCATTGTTGGGAGGTACTCTCGGAGCCACCTCCGCCAGAACATATCTGCTAACTGTTGGCTGATGCGCCACTGCTTCCGCAGGCAGATTTCTTCCTCTTTGGGGCCAGACAGTGATAGATGCGGCCGCTTTCCTGCAGACCCCAGCAGGAAGTGATTAGGTGTGAGTGGCTCTTCGTCGCGGGGGTCGACCGACAGGTGTGTGAGTGGCCGGCTATTTACTGCAAATTCTGCCTCTGCCATGGCTGTTAGCAGAGTCTCTTCTCGGGGAGCCCGCTCTTTCAGAACCGCCTCTAGGGCTCTTTTCACTGACCTCACGAGCCGCTCCCATGCTCCGCCCATATGGGGTGATACGGGCGGAAGAAAGTGCCACTCAATTCCTTGAGTGGCAATGTGGTCTTGAATCTGGGTGTCATTATGCAAGGTTAATAGAGCTTCTCTCATTTCTCGGTCGGCCCCGTGGAAGTTCGTTCCGTTGTCGGAATATATTGCAACAGGCTGTCCTCGGCGCGCAGTCATCCGTTGTATGGCCATAATTGTTGCGTCGGCCTTCAAGAAGTGGGCTATCTCAAGGTGAATCGCCCGGGTGGAGAGGCACGTAAATAGAGCCCCATATCGCTTCTCTCGCCGCCGACCGACGGTGATTTCAATTGGTCCAAAGTAATCTAGCCCACAATGGGTGAATGGACGGACATGGTGGGCTAGTCGGGCGGCGGGTAGTGGTCCCATTAGGGGGGGATGGGGCTTTTCCTTCCGTATGCGGCACGTGAGACATGCGTGTGTTATTTTTCTAATATTGGTGCGCAATTTTAGCACAAAGAAGCTGCTTCGCATGTCGGCCATGGTTCTCTCCGTGCTTGCATGATCTCCTTTCTGATGAAAATGGCGGATCAGTAGGCGGGTGTACGGGTCATCCCCGTCCAATATGATCGGGGTTCGTACGCTTTGCGCCACTCCTTTGGCGGCCTGTAGCCGCGTGTTCATTCGAAGAACCCCATCTGACCCGAGGAAGGGTGTTAGGGCCTTTAGCCGGCTGTCGACAGATACTGATGCGCCGTTGTGCAGGGCATGGATGTCCGCACCGAAAGCCTCAACTTGTGATTTGATAACCCAACGGGTTTCAGCTGCACGAATCCCATCCGCTCGTAGGGGGCCCTCGTGTGGTGCGCGGTGGGATCCTTCCTGACACCGTCTGATGAAGCGCAGCATCCATCCAGTCGAACGGATCAGGCGATGCCATGAAGAAAAACGCACAATGTTAGGCAAGGCGTTCTCTTCTGTTGTGGTGAGGCCTATGAATTTGAGTTTCAGCTCCAGGATGCTCTCGTCTGGTGGTATGTGGTGGCCTTTCTGAACTGGCCACTCGGTCTCAGGCGTGACGATGAAGGGTGGTCCCGAGAACCACCTACCGCTGGGCGCGAGGTCGGGCATCTCCACGTCGCGGGTTCCGATATCCGCTGGATTTAGCTTAGTCGGAACCCATCTCCAATCAGTGACGCATGACAGATCATCAATTTCACCCAAGCGGTTGGAGACAAATGTTGAGTAGCTCCTTGGATCTGTACGCAGCCAACATAATACTGTTGTAGAGTCAGTCCAATACGTGGTGCGGAGTATGCGGCACTGCATTTCTTTCCTGACGCTGGCTGCGAGGCGGGCCGCCATTAATGCTGCTTGTAGTTCGAGCCGCGGGATGGATAGCGGCTTGAGGGGGGCCACCTTACATTTACTTGCCAGGAAGGTGGCGCATTTTCCTTCTCGACAAGTCTCCACTAGGTATGCTATCGTACAGCATGCGGCCTCCGAGGCATCGCAGAAGACGTGAATCTCGAAGTCCCCGTTCTTCTGTTGCAGACAGCGCCTTGGTACAGTGATTTCATTCCGCTGCAACGCCTTTATCCATTCGGCCCACTTTGCCGCATGTATGTCGTGGATGCGCTCGTCCCAGTTTACGTTTGACCTCCACACGTCTTGTAGGAGGATTTTTGAGCGTATGGTGAGGCAAGCCACGAACCCCACTGGGTCGAATATTTTCATTACTGTGCTAAGTAACTGTCTCTTGGTTGGATGCCGGACGAGTTCAGCCGTTTCAGTTTCCTCAAAAGTGTAAATAAAGCGATCGCTAACTGGGTCCCAGGCTAGGCCCAGCACTTTCTCTGTGCTTGCTCCTGCTCCACTATTGATCGTTATGGTCGACTTTGTTCTCTTGTCCGCCGGCACGCTTTGAATTGCGGCGGGTGTGTTGGAGGCCCAGCTAGCGAGATGAAAACCTCCTCTGGCTAGTAAGGTGCTGACGTCCCGTACTAGTGTTTGTGCCTCTTTTACTGTATCAGTGGCGTCCAAGTAGTCGTCCATGTAGAACTTGGATTGTATTGCTACGGCGGCGGCCGGAAATTCAGCGGCGCCTTCTTTGGCAACTCGATTACGGACATACTGGGCGCTACTTGGGGAGCACGTAGCGCCAAACATCATTGAGGTTAGCCGATAGGTACTTGGAGGTTCCTGCGGTGTATCTCGCCAAAGGAACAATTGTGACATCTGATCCTCCTCCTTTATTTTAACACGGAGGAACATTTCTTCAATATCGGCGGCTATGGCGATCTTTCCTTCCCGAAATCACAGCACATTGCCCAGAAGTGAGGAAAGGAGGTCGGGTCCGGTCAGTAATCGCTCGTTGAGTGACGTACCCCGACAGTAGCTAGCGGCATCGAACACTACCCGCAATTTTCCGGGGTTGTTCGGGTTTGAGACGGAAAAATGAGGTAGATACCATTTCCTTTTAGCTGGCGCGCTCGCTTCGGCCGCGGACAGTTTTCTAGCGTATCCGCGCTTAGCTAGCTGCTCAATTTTTTCTGTGTACGCCACTGCCAGGCTTGGGTTTCCTTTTAGCTTCCTTTCTAAGGAAGTGAGCCGGTTCAATGCACACTGCCTGTTGTCGGGCAGCCACGAGTTGTCCTCCTTCCATAGTAGGCCGGTCTCCCACCGTCCCGTGTCGAGTAGGCGCGTTGTATTTTCCATGAGGGCCTCTGCGCGCTGTATATCGGTAGAAACACGAGTTATGGCAGTCACGCCGAGTGAGTCGACCGCGAAGTGGTGTTTAATCAGATCGGTGACTTTCTGATCTGCTTCGGCTCCTTTCCCTATAATGTTGAGCGTGGTCCCGTTGTCTGCATCGCGCCTTGTGCCCCCATGTTTAATCCAGCCGAGAGCTGTTCGTGACGTCATGCGGCCACCCTTTTCTTCGTGTACCTCCCGTGATACGATCAAATGCGCATTGTCCTGTCCAATTAACATTTGCGGTTTTACTTGCCGGCGCCCGGCTACCATTTGTTTCGGGAGGTCCAGATCGATTACTGTATTGGCGGTTATAAAATATTCGTCCCCGTCACCACGTACTGATAGTTTAACACGTCGGGATGTGCTGTCGGATGAGCACATCCCATTGGCACCGTGTATGCGAAGTCCATGGGGTGGCCCGTTCACCCCCACTTTGTCAGCGAGTTCAGCGTCGATGAGGGTAACGGTTGACCCCTCATCGAGCAACGCATGTGTTAATATCTGTCCTTTGGGTCCACATATTTTTACTGACACTACTTTTAATAATACGGCACTTTGTCCGAGCCAAGTTGTGCCCACTGTTTCACTTACTGTGGCTGGGGGTGACGCGTATCGCGACGAATCATGGAGCAATTTGTGGTGCGACAGGCGGCAGGTGCCGACACCGCAACTTGTGCGTGATTTACACGTTCGCGTGTAATGTCCCTTTTCTAAACACTTGTGGCACACGCGTATATTTTTCACAAACTCCCACCGGGTGGGAATGTCCATTGCGGCGAACTGCGGACAATCGCGTAATTTGTGTAAACCGCCGCACTTTGCGCACTTTTCCCCGTTCACCACACTTTTTTCACTTTTGTCCGATATCATCGTAGCACTCTGTGCATGTACTTGTTCGCGGCGGGCCCGGCCCGGCCGGGCGTGATCGACGAGTCCTGACCGCGGGACCGCCTTCGCGAGGCGTTTGAGAAAGGCCGCAAACTGGTGGATATCTGCAGCCTCTGCATTGTCTGCCACTTTATCTAACCATGCGATACGCATTGCCAGAGGCATTTTTGAGGCCACCTCACTGAGCAGCGCTGGGTTGCTCAGGTAATTATCGGACAGATTACCCAGCGACGCCACAACATTCTGCACCGTCCCAGAAAATTCAACCAGTGCTTCATTTGATGCGTCCTCTGCCAATCGTGGTAATTTCTTGATTTTCTCGTACATTATGGTGGCTATCGCGTGCGCACCGCCGAATCGGTGCTTGAGAACGTCCATGATTTCCGGCACCTGAGCGGGGTCCATGAGTAATGGATTCACGGCGTCGCGTGCCTTTCCACGTAGCGCGCGTTGTAATCGTATCAGATTTTCGGCTGCTGTCATTCCACATGTTGTCGTGGACTGCTGGTACTGGGCCTGAAATGCAGGCCACTCGATTGGGTCCCCGGAGAATGTTGGCAAGTCCTTTGCCGTTGACTGCCGTGCGATAAGGGACGCCATCCGGTTGTCTTCTTCATGAGCCCTTGGGGTACTTCCGGATTGCGAGCTGCGAAAGGCCTCTGCCATAACCGCGGCGATCTGCGCAAGCGGGTCCTGTCCGTAGTTAACCCACTCTCGTGTGTGGCGGGCCGTCTCGTCCGCTGTCGGATTTCCTGGGAATTGCGTAGGAATTGTGTGGCTAGGTAGCGGACAGTACGCTTGATGCTGGGCCTCGGGGAGGGGTGATGCACCAGGCGCCGTTGGTTCAGAGGTAGGCGACCGTGGTTGCTCAGGCGGCCGTAGCGTGTCGAGCTGTGCTGATGCGTCAAGGGGCTTCGGTGTCTCAAGTGGTCGCGCTGTGTCAAAGGAGCGTGATGTGGGGAGCTCGAGCGGCTGCCTCGAAACTCCCAATGCGGCGATCAATTGCTCGATCTGCCGAGCGGAGTCCCTGCTGCGTTTTCTCTCTGCGCGTAATTCTCGTTGCAGCTGACGGAGAGTATCCTCAGTAGAAGCTTCACTATCAGACGTCAGGTGCTCATCCGCGAAGGCAGTGGTGGTCCCTGTAGAGGCGGGTTCGGTGGCTAGAGCCGCTGCCGAGGCAGCTTGTGCTCTGGTGGCCCGGGCAGCCGCACTTGATTGTTCGGCTCCGTATACAGCTGGGCTGGCAGAACTTGGGCCAGGGGGTGTAGGGGGTGCGGGGCTGGGCCCCTCAGGGTCACGGCTTGTGACATCTCGTTTGCTTGCGTCTTCGGGGGCACCTTTGCCAGAGCGTAGATTTCGGGACATCTTGGTAGCGGCTGGGTACTAGATCCGTAGTCCGGGGATCACTATGTGACTTGATCCGTGCTCGAGAGGACCACTATGTTCCAGACACTTCAGGGTCCGGTCCATAGACTATAAAAATAGGGTGCTGGTCAAGTCGTTATCGTATCCGTGATGTCTCGGGCGTCGGGCTCGCTCTGGATTTCCAAATATTGTTCCTTGCAAAAGGGAAACAATGTCGACTTTTGTAGATTCTGCTGTGGTCGGGTATCCAAAGGTGAGAAGTCAAAGGCAGTTGTAGGTTCCAGTTGAAGAGATAGCGTTGGGTTGAGCGAAGAAATGAGACTGCCTTGGAACGGGCCGTGTGCTTGTATTTATACTCCCGGGCGCTAAGCCGGGCGCGATATGCAGCGCGTCCCGAATTTGCCTGAGGCGAGGGTTTTCTGAGCTCGTGGCACGCGCTGGGTAATGCTCAGAAAATCTTAATATTCTTCATTATATTGGCAGTCTTGTATTCTTTCTCTCAACCCAAATTACTTCTCTCTATCATATTTATTTATTTAGTTATTATGAAAACAAGAAAGAATATGGGGTCCCAGGCCCAGTTATAATCGGGGAATTCTTACATATAATTCTTACATCTGAACATATATTTAAATTTATTAGTTTTTAATACAAAGAGGAGTCCGGCCTATCTTTCTGCGATATTTATTATTTTATTTTATCGGCCGAACTCCGTTAAAATTAACCAAAATATTGAATAAACAGTTATCCTGAGTTCTTAGCGTTGCTAAACAATCCGAGGAGGCTGGGATTGGTCCGAGCGACGACCAATCAAAACCACTCAGAGCCTTAGCAGGCGAGGGGAAATGAGGACTGGGGTAACGTCTGGTAGGGCATCGTAAATACTGCGCGGGGAGTATTTTTTAACCATTCCACAGTAGCGCTTCGTGGTGAGAGGTCCCACAAGACCCGTCCGGTATAGGGTATCAACTGTCCGAGGGATCAACTTTTGGAGGAATCAACTATCCGGGGGATCAACTGTAAGGGGCGTCAACTATCGGGGGGTTAACTGTCGGGGGGCCAACTATCGAGGGATCAACTGTCATGGAATCTCCACTACTGTGCTAGATAATCCATTGACCCACGGTACTGTGTACTCATTACACAGGGTACGCATTTAGAATTTTGTGATTTTTAAATTGGATAAAATGAATAATGTATATTTATGACGTACGTAAATAATTTTATTAGAAGTACATAAGTACATGTAAACATAAGTAAAATATTGTGTAAACGTGCTGAAAACGAGAATACAGGACGCGTCATGTGAAAATTCCCACCCTCCTCTCACCACCAGCTCCCTAAATGTTATCACTAAACCAGAGTACTAATGTGAAATAGTTAACAGATACCCCTCCGCGCAATATTTACGAAGCCCTACCAGACGTTAACCCCAGTCCTCATTTCCCCTAACCTGGTAAGGTCCTGGGTTTCTTCGATAGGCTGGGCGTCGGGCCAATCCGAGCTCCTCGGGTTTTAACCAACGCCGAGTCCTTAGGGTTTTATACAATGTTTATGTTAAGTTTAACGGAGTTCTACAAAATAAAATAATAAATATCACAAGAAGATAGACCGGACTCATTAAAAGGTAATAAAATAAAAGATATGTTTAAATATAAGAATTAGACATAAAAATTCGCTGATTTTAACTAGGCCTGCGGTCCCATATTTTTCTTGTATGCAAAATAATAAAATAAATAAAGATGCTAGAGGAAGGCAGTTTGGGTTGAAAATGAGACAGCCAATATCATGTAAAGAACTGTAAAGAAATACGAACTCCTTGTTTTGTGCAATTACAGAGATCAATAAATAATTATATACATGTCAAATCAGTTGAAAGCACCGGCTAGGAAGGGTTTTAAAGTGAAAATACGTTAATAAGTTAAAGATCGATTGTCATCACATTTTAATGTGAGAGATAATGATAATTTCAAAAATAAGATTTTAAAATCCTTTTTTCTTTTCTATAACACGTTGTTTCCATAAACAGAACATTTAAAAAAAATCTGACAATCTGCAATGGTAGATATTTTTACCTAAATTCGGCGCCGGCACCCCAAAATCCATTTTCCAACGAAAAACCTCTAGATAAGCTCGCAGGCAGTGGGCAGTGGGTAGGGGCTAGCAGATAATGGGTGGTGAATACGGTATATAGGTACACGACTGATAGAGATCAGGTATCAGTAGAGACCCATAATACTCACGTCTGTATTATCCTACCGGTAAATCATATTCGAATGTCCGCCGCGAGGTGGGATCCCTGTGCAGTGCAATACAATGTGCAGTGGACAGTGGACAGTGGACAGTGTGCAGGGGACAGTGGGTGTATTGTGCGACTCTGTGGGGAACCTGGAAACACTAAAAGGCGTATCACTGATTAACCAATTAAATGATTTAATCAATTCTGGTGGTTTAATGATTGATTGTTTTTTATTTTTCCACAATATTATTAATATTATTCCAATCCAATTTTATTATTTTTTCTATCAATTATGAATGACGTTCAAACTTTAATGCCAGTATATTTCTTTTTTTTTTCTAAAGTTAGTATTCATAGTTGAAATAATTTTCAAAGTTTCAATCTTTCAAAGCCCACCAAAACGCACCAAATCTATTTGCCGGTCTGTTTTGAGGTTAGAATGTCAAATGTCAAAACATGGATGAGCTTTACCGTAGATAATTTTATATTCTATTTATGGTAAACGATAACTAAACACAAGCAATAACATTGTGGTTGGTATTTATCAGTTTTCAGGTTAGAATGTCAAATGACAAAACAAAAATGATATTACCGTACATAATTTTGTGTTCCATTCGGGTAAATTATAACTTAAAGTAAGTAATAAAATTATGTTCCCTTTTCGAAACTTTAACTCCAAGAATAATATTAGTATTGACCATTAATATTAACAAAATATCCATATTGACAATTGGTTTGCTCGTGAATACTCTAATTTATGTTATTGATAACAGTTTCGTTTTTATATTGAACCCAAATTGCCCAAATTAATTTTAAAATTCACAAAAACTAAAAAAATACATATTTAAAATACAAAACAAAATCGAAACACAAAAAATGTCCGTACCAATCCAAAAACAGAATACGCACGTGACGTCAAATGTTCCAAATACAATTGTGCCAATATAACAAGATGTTTTGATGAGATGATTATTTATTCACTTTTAAACAACAATTTGTGATTCCTTGTTTAGTTGTTTAGTAATAATTGTTGCCAATAATGTTTATAAAAAAATGTCATTTTCATATGTTGTCATTGATCAAGTCAGAAAATGTCACAAAATGTTTCCGTCGCATTGCTCTCTTTCTAAGATTTTTTTTATATTGTTTCGTGTAATTAATTCATGACATACCCAACTTAAATTCTATTTCCACACTGACGTTACAGTGAAGAAAAAAAATCTCAGATAAGACATACCTTATTTTTTTTTTATTTATTAAAAATCTTTTATCTTAATTGTTTGTTACTGTTTTAGTGGGTGTTTATGATCCATTATGTTGTGTTTAGTTAAATTTTGCACTTATCCAATCAGCAGGTACTTCATAGTATTTCAGAGTAGTGTTCTTTGTGCGCATACACCTCTATTTGATTCGAACTTTCAAAAGGGATCGAGATGTGATAAGAAGAAGCAAGGAGAGGCTAGAAGAAGAGAGAAGAGGCAAGAAGAGCGAAAAAGGGAGCATCAAAGGGAAAGAAGAGACTAGAATAGACAATAAGTGGTTACAACAGACTAGAAGAGCCAAGAGGAGGTAAGAAAGGACACGAGGAGTCAAGTAGATACAATAAAAGACCAGGAGAGCCAAGAAGGAAGAAGTGCCCAGAAGAACTAAGAAGAACTAAGAAGAACCAAGAAAAGGCGAGAAGAGACTAAATAAAAGACTACAACAAATGCTTGAAGCAAGAAGAAACAGAAAGCAAAAAGAAGCGGAAGCGAGAAACGAAAATCAAGGCTCAAAGAATTCATTTATACCTACCCATCCTAAATTACAAAATTGACTCATTAGGTTACCATGTATACCGGTCGATTAAAATTAAACTCCAACCTCCTTCCTATCAACAGAGCAGGTGTTCCAAGTCCTATAAAAAAGTGCCCCTTGGTGTACCGGTCGCACCGGGACAGGAGTGCTCCTTGCTCAGGTGGTACATTCATATCTTATCGTATCGTATCATATCGACATGCTTACCATAAAATCTATAATTTAAAAAAAATATATAATTCCTGAAAAGTTATAGATCCTAAGTCAACATACATGGAATCTGGCGTCCAAAGGTACCAATCCCCTCGGTGGACGGTGGGGGTTTGGAGGTCCGGAGAGGGGGCGGGGAGGGTCGCACAGCGCAGGGTGTGAAATTAATTACCGGCTCTTAGTATTCTTTCTTGTAATGCGACTGCGAAACACGGGAAATTTTATCGACTGCAATAATCAGTTATATTTTTAACTTCTCAGTTTTAACGTCAGTTCATATTAAATCCAACATTCTAACTGTAACAGACGTTCTGTTTCCGAGAGCCCCATTAGAACAAATTCACCGGTTGCACAGAGTTTTGAGGGAAATAATGCAATAAAATTGAACACAAATTCTAGTCAATCGATACGGTTTGTGTACGGGGTAGGTGTCGGGCATGGTTATTAGATGAATAAATAAATTAAAAATTAAAATCAAATGAAACACTGAAACTTTGTTTTAACCACGTTTATTGTATACGCCTACTGGTTTCGGAACAACCGTTCCATCGTCAGGGCAAGTGTATACTGAAAAATATTACAAAATTATAGAAGAACATACATAGTAAATGGCTAGGGGTTAGTAAAGAGTGGGGGAAGAGATAGAGATTGAGGGAAGGGTGAAACGAAACATATTTAGAATAGGGCTGTAAGTTAGGTTTTTTTGATTATTAATAATGGACTCATAATTATTGAAGGATTTCTTAATTTTCAAGGCTTCTAAATTATCTAAGCGTTTACTTTTACTATTAATGTGAAGAATATTGATCCTTGCTAGATCCGAAGCGGTAGGCGTATAAAATAAATGTGGTTTAAACAAAGTTTGAGTGTTTCATTTGATTATAATGGATAACCACAAAGTGGAAGCTTCATACAATATTATAAATTAAAAATTACTTTATAATCACCACTTTATTAATATATACGTAAAAATATATTTTGAAAGCGATGCTTTCCTCATCAGGAATATATAGAATACTAAAAAACAATAATGTCAAGTATAGACAAATGATTTACATAGAACACAATATTGTAAGAATGGACAAATTATAAACATAAACCAAAATTGATTGAAGTAGGTATTATAACTAACTAACCATCACGCCGTTTCCCCGCAGGGGTTGGCAGAGAGGACGGACCGCCAAACAACTCGATCTTGGCATACACTTCTTGGTTCATTCACATTCATACAACGCCTCATACATTCTCTTCTGTTATTCCGAATTCTGACATGGCGCGACTCGAGTATTTGATTCACTTAATCGTGCCATGTCTTCCTCGGGCGTCCCCGGCTTCTTCTTCCATTCACATTCGCGTCATATATTCTTCTTACACTTCTTTCTTCGTTCATTCGCTCTACATGCCCAAACCATCTAAGCGTCCCTTTCTTAATATTGCTCACTACGCTTATCAGCCTTGCATTCTTTACGAATCTCAACATTTTTCAATCGATCATACATGGTTTTACCACACATTCGTCTCAGAGATCTCATTTCTACAGCATTCAGTCTACTTTCATCCTTCCTCTGCCAGTTCCATGCCTCACTACCATACATCAAGGTTGGTATCAGCACTCCATTTTGGACTGCTAGCTTCGCTTCCTTGGACAACTTTTTGTTTGCGCCAACCGCGTTCAGTCCTCCGTTAATGGAGTTTCCTGCATTCACCCTTCTTTCAATATCCCTATCAGTCTTTCCATCTCTCCTAAACATACTTCCCAAATACACAAACTCATCGACCTGCTCCAAGTATTCATCATTCACAACTATATTGCATACTGTTTTCGAACTCTCTCTTTCCAACACCATGACTTTGGACTTATTTACATTCATCATTAGCTCATTCTCCATACATACTTCGTTCATCCTAGATACGAGGGACTGTAGATCTTCCATACTGTTAGCAATCAGCACCACATCATCAGCATACAACAGACAACATACTTGCAGACTACTCATTTTCGCGCCCAGGCCCACCTCTTTCAATTCTTATACAATTACAATTATCCATGTATGGATTGAATAACCACGGTGACATTACGCAGCCTTGCTTAACACATTTATTATATTTAAAGGTTTTATATGATATATATTATATATACGAAGTAGTAATAAATCAAAAATGTTAATAAAAAATATTATAAAACATTAAATAACAAATGTATATCCGAAATAAAACATTAAATTATTTTCATTTTTAATTTTAACATGAAAATAAATTAAAGAGATGGCTATTTAAAATAAAATATTTGATTATTAATTATATTTAATTCACTATTAATGCTTTTCTTGATTTCTAAAATTTTTAATTTGTCTAATTATAAACCGGTTGTATTTGTATGCAAAAAAAATTTAACCTGTATTTATATCAAAAGAATGATTGGTTTATTTTTTATATGAATACCGTACAAGAGTCCCAACTGCTCCCAACCGTCTGGAGCCAGTGAGACTATGGCATCCCCAATGGGAGAATGTTGTGAGGCTGAAGGTATTGGTGATGGGAAGGAGAAGGGGAGAGGAAGGTGGGGAAATAAAAGTGTAATTATCAAATTCAGAATAATTGTAACTATTTAAATACCTTAGATGCTCCTTAACTCTAATACTGAAAATTCTAGAAGTCTTTCTTATGTAAAAATAATTGCAATAGCTACAAATTAATTTATATCCCCCGAGTCATTTAAAATACTTTTTTTTATTTATTATTAGTATGAAAAGCTGGTTAGATAGTATTTGGAATGTTTTTAATTTTTAATTTGAGTTATTATTATTTAAAAACAAAATTTTACTCTACTGTATACTAACATCAGTTATTTGTGAATATCCATAAGTTTTAATAATTTTTTTCTTAAACTTTTTGTTATTTTATCATATCATCTTATTCAAATCACAAACGCTCCAGTAATTTGAAAGCACATTCCTAGATATATACATTCTAAAAAGGGAAGTAGTTACTTAGTAGTAACTACAGTACATTCCTTTTCCTTTTCCAATAAATCAGGAGGTGTAAAGTATATTCCTATAGGAATTAAATTTTAACGACCCCAATTATGTTGTCTCCTCTCCGCTTCAGCATATCTGAGACGTTCTGTTCTGTTTTATTTTTTTCTATTATGAAAACCGTTATTTGAATTTCACATCTCGAAGTTCAAGTATTCAAAAAATTTGTTTCGAAAATGTTCTACTTTATCACTTATTATCAAACAAAGTAATTCAATCAATAATTGCATTAACTCCAGCAAAACTCAGAAGAAGAAATGAATAGTATTCTTAAAACAACGCCATAGAAATTACTGGAAATACCCTACCCTAACCTTGAAGTTGAAATATAGAATTATTAATTGTTTTTGTGTTTAATATAGAACTCCATTTAATTTAATTTTAAATTGAATGTATTAATTTACCGCCATTTTCAAACTGCGGTAAATCCACATTGTACGACTTATTTAAATGATTTTATTCACTCCCACCCCATTCTAATTTGGACTGGTTTTTTTAAAATAATGATTCATTATCATAAAAACCGATTTAGTTAGAAAACAATTAAAATTCTGAATTCTGTGAGGTTTTCACATTTATAATGTGTTTCCTCGTATTTAACTGATAATGTTTTCTTAATTGATATATTTAAATGTGTTATATTGTTTTGATAATGTGAACATACTTAGGAGCGGTGAATATGTAATTTTCCTTACTTTATTAATTAATGTTATATTAGGATCATTCGTTCGTTTATTAATTTCTAATTGTTCAATTAAATTTCATCTAAGGCCCTATCTTTCTATATTTAAGGGTTTAGGTTTGTTGTTGTCAAGCTGGACGTGATTATTTACTAAGAGATGTTCTGTGAATTTTGAAGAAGTGCTTTTATTTTTCTAAAATCGTTTATGCTCTTTGAATGTAGTTAAGAAAGCCCTTCCCGTCTGCCCTATATAGGTAGCGTTTTAGTCGGCGTGGTCACATTTTAATTAATATATGCCACTATTATTAATTTTACGATTTTTATTTTTTGAATTTTTTCGGCTTGTTCCTATATTGGTTCTTAAATATATATTTAAATCCCTTTTTTTATCCTTTTGCAATTTTTACGAATAGGACCAAGAAATTCATGTTTCAATTTTTTTAGTTTATTATTCTGTACCGGATATATTACATTGATTTTATTTTATATTTCTGGCTTTTTATTATTTTTTATGTTCTTTGCCTCATAGGTAATATTTCGAAGGTATGTCTATTATCAATTTTAAGATTGAAAAATGTATGTTACCTTCGGTATCATATTTGCCTCATAGGTAATATTTCGAAGGTATGTCTATTATCAATTTTAAGATTGAAAAATGTATGTTACCTTCGGTATCATATTTGCCTCAGGTAATATTTCGAAGGTATGTCTATTATCAATTTTAAGATTGAAAAATGTATGTTACCTTCGGTATCATATTTGCCTCAAATATTTCGAAGGTATGTCTATTATCAATTTTAAGATTGAAAAATGTATGTTACCTTCGGTATCATATTCAACTGTGAAGCAGATTTCATTATTAACTGTGTTAGCCTAGTTAGTGAAGATATCTAACTATCGGTTGGTGCCTATCCAACATAATATGAGGATACCGTCTACATATCTGATATAGTATAGTATTTATGTAGCTAAGGGAGATTTAAGTACTATGTTTTCAATATAATCCATAAATATCTCTGCTAGAAGTGGACTTAACGGAGATCTCATGGGAAGACCATCATTTTGTTGATAGTAGGTATCATTGAAAAGAAAATAATTTTTTTCTATACATTTTTTTATGAGTTGGAATAACTCTTTTCTTATCACCGGGTTGATATTACATTTTTCAAAAATATTTTCAATTATTATAAGGCACTCGTCAATGAGGATGTTGCTAAATAGGGATTTTATGTATATATGTATATATTTTTTTATTTTTGTATATTTTTTGAAGATGAAGTTAAGTCTTTTCTTTTTGCAAAGTTTTTTATAGGAGCGTTACAATAAAAAAAACTAAAAATACTTGCAGAACTTAATAATAACGTTATTTAATTTGATTTACATTAAATTAAGAAAAAAAATCAAATATAAAAGTCGCTGAAACCCCTTTATTCAAAACCTAGTCCGGCTCAGCACAGGATTTCTTAGTGAGGAGGATTCAATGCTTTTTTTTCTCATTACTACTAACTTCTGCAACCACCAATCAATATAAAAATGTATACTCGTATTATGTTTTAAGCCTAGTACTGGGATGGAAATATGTTACTTTACGAAGCGTGTTAATAAATCTGTTGTTTTCATAAAGGAAACGTTAACACATTCCAATCTGCTGAATTGTCTAATATTAATTTAAATACCTCCGACGCGTTCAACATTCAGCAGGTGAACATTCCGTATCCACACGTACACCGTAGACACCCTGTACTCCTTGCACACTCCACAGCGCTCATTGTAAATGTAAATACCAATACTTACAAGGTGCATGTGACGCTGTACCGGGTCCGGCAGCTGGCTTTCATTAATATCAATAATAATATTAATGATTTATTATCTCCATTTTTTTATAACAAAATAACAAATAACGATATCCTCACCGGGATTTCCCGTGATGAGGATTTCATTTACAAAATATTAAATTACATTATATTAATGTACTTGATGAAAAAAATTTAAATAATTCTAAAGTGAGGTGTTTTAATTATAGTGGAGTGATTTCGGTGTTAGTCTGTATTTGGTATTAATAATTTCAAATCTATATAACGTATCTATTGTTTTATTTGATGTTTTTAATTTATTATAATAATTTTATTAGTAATACTAGAATATAGTTCCCCGATCTGGTGCCCTCATTATGCAAGGTACCAAACTAAGTTAAATCTGTTCAAAAAGCCTTCACAATGACAACTTCACTCCTGTAAAACTGGAACAAGCAAAGGTTGAAAAACTTCATTCCTAAAAGTCTAACTAACAGGTGTAATGCAACAGATTTGTTGTGCTTATACAAAATATTAAACAATATAATTGAATCAGAACTAAAATAAATATTAATGTAAGAACCAGACCGCAAAGAAAATATTTTTTTTTTTAAATAAGTAGTCACGATATAAATAAATATGATTAGCACAGTGTGGATAAGAAAACATGTTATAAATAAATGAATGAAAAATTACTTTGTAAACACCACTTTATTAATATATACATATCAATATGTTTCGAAAGCGATGCTTTCCTCATAAGGAATATATAGAATACAAAAAAAAAACATTTTTGATTAATTAATTTTAAATTATTACCTACTTTAATCAATTTTTGTTTATGTTCATAGTTTGTTTATTCTTACATTATTGTATTCTATGTTTATCATTTGTCTATACTTGCCATTATTATTTGGAATATATAGAATAATAAAAAATAGTAATGTCTAGTATAGACAAATGATAAACATAGAACACAATTATTTAAGAATAGACAAATTATAAACATGAACAAAAATTGATTAAAGCAGGTAAGTAATTAATCAAAAATGTTAATAAAAATATTATTTTAAAACACTCAATATAAAAATCATATTAGATATTCAAAAATGAGTTATTTTTTATTATTAACATTAATATGAAGATAAATTTAAGAGATGATTATTAAGTATATTTAATTAACTATTAACATTTATTCCTGATGAGAAAAACATCGCTTTCGAAACATGTCGATATCTGCATATCAGACAGTTGATCGCTTGGACAGTTGATCCCCTAAAGGCCTAAAGGATTATTTCGGTTGTACGTCCTCATTTGTCGAATATAGAGGATATGCGGCTGTATAACAAAAATTATGTATTTTTATCTGCAGGTGTCTTAAATGGAAAGTGCAGTCGGCTTATATAAATATAATTATGTCGTGTTTTGTTATACGGCCGCATATCCTCTCTGCATACTTACTTTATAATTTCAGGACTTACAGCATAAATAATCTTTTTGGCCTTTCGGGGATCAACTGTCGGGGGATCAACTGTCCGAGGGCCAAATGTCGGGGGCCAACTGTCAGACGGTCAACTGTGAGATCACATTACAATAAATGATATCGGTATATTCTCCAACACATCTATAAAATTTTAATAAATTTTAAATAATGGCAGGTTTACTTTAAAATATATTCATACATTTGCGTATTGTTATTTTCCTTGAATTTCACTGCGATTATAATTCTTTTCTTTTCAACTTTATATTGTAATATAATCATTTATTCTCTATTTACAATTATTACTCAACGCATGGTGGCAAAATTTCATAAATATGTTATGTTATTTTTTATTTTTTTTAGTACATAAACATCAAATATGCCCAAAACTTACATACGCGAATTTTAATATTGATGACCTTGTTTTAGTTTATCAATACATAATATATTTTATTACTATCTTAAATGTTCCTGGTAAACAATAAACAGATATCGGATTATGATTCACTTTAACATATATATTATTTTTAATAAATATTACCGGATATGGATAGTTTATTAGTTTACAAATTTTCAATGATATTTATGTATTTATATTGGGTTTTTACAGACGTTCTCCATTACGTATGAAGAGTCCATCGTTATGGAAAGCTTTTTTGATTTTTATTTATTTATTAAATAATTTGAAAAAATTATAATAATCCTGAGGATGATAGCATTGCTATCGAAACATGTAGAGATATTTATTTATTTTTATAAAAGTGGTGTAAACACAGTACATTTTTAATTATTTAATTAATAATGACGCCACAAAGTTACCAGTCGTTTGAAGAAATTTTATTTATTTGTTCAAATGTGCATAATTTCCATTTTTCACGACATTCACTTAATCATGTATCATCGATGGGGGGGGGGATGTTAAAAAATATATATTTCCCGTTTTCCCAATGTGCCGTAGCTAGATGCTAGTAGCCAGTAGGTACATGGGTCCGATAACCTCAGATCTCATCAGATCAAACAAAGGACGATTAGATTGTATTGTGAATTAATAAATTTTCAACATATACCAAAGAACTTAAATATTTTATTTAGTACTAGCTGATGTGTACCTGGCCTTGCTCGGGACTATATATACATTTTGGAATAAAGTTATGA
Organism: Halesus radiatus; assembly: GCA_022606495.2. Classification (NCBI taxonomy): domain Eukaryota; kingdom Metazoa; phylum Arthropoda; class Insecta; order Trichoptera; family Limnephilidae; genus Halesus; species Halesus radiatus. The sequence continues at coordinate 41,465 of JAHDVE020004185.1, forward strand.
AGTGTTGTGATTCTTGCTTGTCATTTGGGTGCCATAATTGATTTGACAGCGAAAGTAAAGCAAAGAAACATTGACTTTAAAATTTTATTTGATTCCAAACATTTATTTTTTTCAAAACGGATATAAATAATAAAGTTCTTAAGTAGGTACCTACCTGTGTTTTCCATTTTGAAAATATTCTACTCAAAAAAACATTCCAATATGTAGAAACGTTGTAAGAGTGATATAAAATATTATAGACCCATCTCTAAACTTGACTGCATGGGAAAGTTATTCGAGTCAATAATATATGACTGTCTATTCGCTCACGTAAGTAAATATATTATCATCGAGCAACAAACCTTCTTTTCTAGGCGTTCCACTACAACAAACCTTGTGAAAACTCCCAATATATCCGTGACAGCATTGAAAACCGAACACCAACGGATGCCATCTACACGGATTTTTGTAAAGCATTCGATCAGTTAAATCAATCACTACTAATTAAGAACCTGGAAAGGTTTGGCATAAATGGACATACTCTAAAATGGTTTGAGAGATACTTAACCGAAAGAAAACTAAAAGTAGTTATAATAGGGTACTCCGCAAATCTTTTTACTCCAACATCGGGAATTCCACAAGGCTCTCATCTTGGACCCTTGCTGTTTTTAATCTTTATTAACGACATAGTACTAGGAATTAAATATTGAAAATATCTTTCATTTGCCGATGAAATCAAGTTGTATAAATCAATTGTGCCAAGTATTTTGGAATACGCTTCCACTATTTGATCTCCTAATTATGAGATTCATAAATACAGAATCGAATCCATACTAATATAATTAACCCGTGTGATTGCGTATCGTGTAGGTTCATCTGATCAATTTGAAACGTATAATGATCGAATAAACTACAATCTCTATCAGTCAGACGTAAACTTTCTGATGTATTTTTTTTGCACAAAATATGCATGCATTAATTACTACACCAAACATGTTATCACAAATCAACATTAATACACCAACAAGGTGGATAAAAGACATTTTTTTATATTAAAACCTATCATACAAATACGGATTTTTTTCTCCATTACTGCGGATATTAAGATATTACAATACTATACACTGCTCTAATAATGAAATAGATATTTTCAATGACACAATTAACCAACTTGAAAAAAAAGTTTTACCAAATATCAAACTAATAATGTGATGATGCCCTCTACTAAGCACCAAAGCAGTGTACCATTAGCATAGGTTTATGTACCTACTTATAATATGTTTCGATCTTTCAATTGTTTGTCATTTGCTTTAGTATCATGTTTGCCATATGATAGTTGTTGTTTATTGTACTTCTTAATTATTATTACTTTTTAAACATACATGTATGAAAGTTTTAGGCATATTGCCTGTTTATGTACTAAAATAAAAAAAATAAATAATAAAAAACGCATTCTATAGCTAACCAGAGTGGTATATCTACGGGCTAACCTCAACACAACATGGCGGATTTAATGTTTTTCATACAAATTTTAAAACATTATAGCAACAGTTTTACATAGGGTATGTGAGGTATGTTCTGATTTTTCGCCTTATTTCGAACTTATTACTTAGAATGGTACTTACACTGTGTGATTCCTGTATTTTTTCGATATAATATCTTTGAACCTACTGTGATGTGTTTTGCACCTGTTTATTATAACTAACTTTATATGTAAAAGCCAATATAGGGCGTATATTATACAATCAATAAATAAAAATATTGGAATTCATTCAAACTACTCTTTAAACATTCCCGGCACTAATAAAAACAAACTGTGCTATTTTCATCGAAACTGGTCGAGCAGTTTTTGAGAAAATCGAGGACAGACAGACAGACCAACATTCACTTTTATATATTAAGGAAAATAAGTGTTTGTTATCTTACCTACATAGTAAACGAAGTTAGTAAGTTTTGATATGTTTCAAAGAATTTTCCTTATTGTCGGCCTCTGTAGTATAGGTTTATACTAGAGTCCCCGGGTCTTTTGAATTCATTTTCAGCGTGAACTGTTTCGCTATTCAAACAACAAGACGGCATAGAATGGAGCTATTTCCGTAACGGGCCAGGACAGGTGGTTTAACATCTTACCTCCGCTATATGCTCCGAAGAACTCACGCATATTCATTAACTTAACGGGAGTAACGCGCTGGAAAATACCCTATGGAGATAGGGATAGAGATAGGGATAGGGATAGGGCAGCGAGGGGCAACAAGCGGCAGAGCAGCCGCTCCTTCGCTGAATACTGAATTCTCCACCGGGACTAAACACCGCCAGCTGAAAATTTACTGAAATTTGATGAGAAGGTATTATAACGTAATGAATTATTAATATCGAGTGTCAAATTGAAATAAATGCCTTGGTTTCTAGATTTTACACAGCGATTATAAATTTAATTCAAATAAAATCATACATATCTGTGAAATAAATAAATAAATAAATAAATAAATAAATAAATAAATAAATAAATAAATAAATAAATAAATAAATAAATAAATAAATAAATAAATAAATAAATAAATAAATAAATAAATAAATAAATAAATAAATAAATAAATAAATAATAATTAAATAAATAAATAAATGAATAAATAAATCATTTATAAATAAATAAATAAATAATTAATAAAAATAAATTAATTAATAAATAAATTAATTAATAAATAAATTAATTAATAAATAAATTAATTAATAAATAAATTAATCAATAAATAAATTAATTAATAAATAAACACACAAACAAACAAACAAACAAACAAACAAACAAACAAAAAAACAAACAAGCAAATAAATAAATAAATAAATAATTAAATATAAAGAAATAAATATACAAATACATCCAATTTATTAATTAATAAATAAACAAATTCGTAATAACAAAAAAAATAAAAACAATTCTTTTTAAATCTCACATATCCTTTTTTTTAAATTCAGAGTTGAAGCAATTTCAGATATTATATTTTGCGGCACGTTGCAGAGTGATAGATACTCTTATTATCGCCCCTGATAAAGGACCACCATTTAGAATCGAAACGTTGTTTAAAATGGCTTTAGCCATGAGTTGTGACCATATCTAAAAAGCCAAGTGCTAACAATCCATCATCTCCCATCTCTATCATCTCCATTCAAGACCACAGCATGCCCGATTAGGTGTTTAGTTTAACTGCACCTCTGCTCTCCATTTATTCGATCCGTCTAATTAAGATGTACAAGATACCGATCTATTATGTACCACAATGTACCAAAAAAACACACCTATCTTGGACCAAAAATCTATAATAAAATCTCCCCTGGGGTTAAAAACTGCGAATTGTCGTCTTTCGGAAAAAATATTACCAATAGGCTTATTGACCTGGGAAGAACGGAGTCCGATAATTTGTTAAAAAATATTACTTAAGTCTTATATATATATATATATATATTTTTAATACATAATCTTCGTTTGCTTTACAATTTCGCAACCCACCGAAAAAAGCTTCAGCAATAAATTAATTAATGTCACAACATGCAACTCGATATTTTGATACCCACCACATATTTAATTCCTTGGAACAGGCAAGATGTCTAGCTAGGAATTATTATCGACCAGGCAAACATAATGCAACTTTAACTTACATATGCCTCAACTGATGATAAATTACCATGTTTTGCAAATACAAATGTTCCCAAAAAAAAACGATCCATAAATCACAATCAAGAGTGCACAGAATATTTTTCACTGACGACATCTCCTTTGCTCTGAAGCCAGAGATTGTGCGGCCACTGCATGAGGCAGTACCAGACAGCACGGCACGGTAGCTGCAGCGTGGTGACGCGGCCTGATTGACTGTTGACACAGCCGCCCGCTTTGCCGCTCGCTGAATGCATCGTTAATTTGACACTGCCGTCAGGTGACACGGAAGGCGTGTGTCAATACTCGGCGCAGTATTTGTTTATTCGAATGTCTTTCGGAACTTTCTCGTGGACAAAATAAATAATGTAACCATTTTCGAATCTTGTAGGAACACGAATATTCCCGTGGAAATTGTTTTAAGCGAAAGCCCGGCAAACAACTGTATTTTTGTATGTGCTCAGAATAATTTTGTTTGAATCAAAGTTAACTTAATTTTAGAGTTATCTCGTGATTTTTTTTTAAAATTTTAAATATACCATTTTGACGCTATTCGTAGGAATATCTGTTTTTTGAATAAAAAATTGAATGCCTTTAAAAGGAGCATTTGATCAACTGTCAATCGAGTACTTACTGGCTTTCTTGACGTTTAGGTACTTTATTGTCACCACTGTATTGTATAATATTTATTTAACATTTTTATTGTTTGTTGTTACGCTACGCTAGCTTGGGCTGTGTTGTAGCAAGTAGTCCATTTCTATATATGGATATATAATAATCTATTTTTTTAACATTATAACATACACCTTAAATTATTTAATATAGAAAACAAAAAAGTTATTTAAAGATTTCTGCACTCGAAAAAAAAAACGTTGATTTATATACAAAAAATTAAAATTATTAAAAATAAATATACTCATTATAGTCCAATACAAAACAACACAGAATAAATAATTTTGAATAAATTTACGAATGGACTAAATCAAATCTACACAATGATATACATAATACGTTCAGCTGCCAAGAGGTCACTCATTAAAAAAAGTATTTTTTTTAAATCTGGTATTGAATAAATTTATTGTACCGGGTATTTTGAGTTGGGGGTTTACCCTATTGTATATGAAGGAACTGAGAAAAGTATGCAATCTCTGTCTTATTTTAAAGAACCGGGTTGATGCCTATTTTACGAATTAAGTATTTTTCTGTGGTTAATAATAGTGAATAACGCATAGCTCACCGCCAATACAACTACAATACTATGTTGAATTGGTATGCAGTGAAACACCACTTACAACACGACTTTCATATGGATTACAAAATTCGTTTAATCATCTCTCGCGTGGACTAAGTTTTTTTGTATAACTGAAGGTTATATCTGTATCATGTTTGTTTGTATTTATCCTGGAGTTGGGATGGCAGATATTCTTATGAAATCATTCGTCCGATACATTTCTGAACAAATCCTCAATACAAAACATAGCGAGGCAGCTGGGGCGTAAATAATGTAATATCTGAATTCAATAGGTATAAAAATATCATACTTTTATTACAGGAAAGCTTTCAAGACGAGAAAATAAAATGATTTGAATGCGAAGAGCCCCGTATCAGTTCCGCATTGCTCCGCGCCAGTCACAATGGCGGGATGGTGGGAGATGCTGCGAGATGCTGGGAGATGCTTGGAGATGCTGGGAAACGGGATGATTAGAACGTCTTCAGTCAGGTCTACAGTTATCAAGTACAGGCCTCCTTCATGCTGCTTTTTTAGGAAGTTGATCGAGGAATCGACTTTTTTTTTCCATTCATCAATTTTTAAAAGATATAGATTTAATTATTCTGTTTAACGTTAAATGCTAAAACGAAGTTGGATTTTGAATTATTATTAATGTTAACAAATAAATAGTGAGAAGAAATTCTTCTTGGGAATAAACAAGGTGGCAAAAGCAAGACGTAAAGGGCATATAAACGCCCAATCCGATAAACGGAAAGTCGACTTTTTCATTTAAATTCATTTCATGAGTTGAGACATTAAATCCAAATGAAGTTAGAGCAAACAACCGTAATGCAGAAGTATACATTCATTGGAGTTGAATTTATCCTGAAAAAGTCGAGTAAACGTGAGTGGAATAGCGAATTATCCGTCGCAGAGTCTTCTTTTCATTTGACTGAAAACTACCCCTCCGCATTTTTAAGGTAATATTGACTTTGGAGAGAGATTTAGAATAAACTTAAAGGAATGAAAGGTCGAGCAGAAGGAAGCGGGAAGCGGGAAGCGAGGGTGCTGCGGGGGAAGGGTATTGATGTTTAATGCAGATTTCTGTCTCAATCTCTGGGCTTTGTGCTCTAGTACAAGGATCAGGTTAATGATTTTCTTAGAGGGCTTTACTTTTGTATAAAGGCGCCGCCTCCCTATCTCCGTCTTACATCTCCCTTAGAGAATGTGGTTTGAATACATTTTGTAAAACGGCTTATTCAAAAGATGCTCCCGAGATTTCGGCTGAGTGTCTCAGGTAATAACACGGTGACAGGTGTACGGTACAGCGTAGGTACACTCACAGGCGGAAGGCGCTACGCCCGGGCCCCTCTAACGGTTTATGACTCGACGCTTTTTATTAACAACTCATAAAAAGTATATCGCGCTCCGTTCCGTACATCGGAGGAACATCTCGTGGCACCGAAAAATCTCCGCAGCATTAGTGCGAAATAAGTAAGGTGGTAAATTAACCTGAATAACACCCGCACTGGTTGAAATAATATGTTAATTTAACAGAAAAGGACAGATGTTTATCCTCGCGTCGAGAGGACGCACCGCAGCTTCTAGAGATCACTTCCCGAGTGATTGTGACTCCAGTGGTGGGGGGTGGAAGGTTTAGGGTGGTGGGTGGTGCGGATGGGATATTGATGGCCGCAGCGGCTGATCCGACGGTACTTGACTCAGCGACATTTTACCCTATTTTACCCTTTGATATATTCCGCCTTATTTCCTTATTGGTATTCAAAGAACTCTCCTAGGTGTCTGTTGTTGTGGTAAGGGGGCATTCTCCATCTCAATTCCCTTACGACTGAACTAGGGAAGCATCGTTTAAAAGAACGTAAACAAGATGCTAATTATTACGTATGCAAAGTGTATGGTCAATTCTATATTGATCTGCCTATGCATCCAATAAGTTCCTAACAACTCCTAGGTATCTGTTGTTGTGGTAAGGGGGCATTCTCCATCTCAATTCCCTTACGACTGAACTAGGGAAGCATCATTTAAAAGAACGTAAACAAGATGTTAATTATTACGTATGCAAAGTGTATGGTCAATTCTATATCGATCTGCCTATGCATCCAATAAGTTCCTAACAACTCACTGTCCTACTCTATAAGTGAATCTTGCTCTCAATTAACCTTGTAAAGGAAGTAACGACGCAGAAATCTAAAGCAAGGCAAATGGGAGAAAAATCCACTTTGCGCAGGATGGTTGGAGTGTATGAATAACAAAGTTCTTTGCTCGATGCGTATGTGGTGCTACTTAGGCCAGAGAAACTAATTATCTCACCCCCGCTAGCCCGTTAGCCCGTTAGCCCGTTAGCCCGTTACCCGTTAGGAGCCGCGTTATGAGGTGCCCGTTAGAAAGGTACCGAAATGTTAACGACTACCTTCACGGTTCCCTATTTTAAAGGTCCGCTGTAAATGATGTGTTAAATATCCAAAAATGGAAAATTCGAAGAGAAATTATTAGCTTACCTTAGGGCAGTTTGGCCTTTATTATAGCGTCCGGGAGGGAGCGTGTTTCCCCGGCATAAATGATAAAGTTTTCTGCTTTATTATTTGCTTATCAAATACGAAATCAGATGAAAACGAGAACTGTATTAAAACTTTTGTGTAATATTTATGTGACATTAAAATTAACAAAACGACAAAAGGATTCGGTTTCTTCGTAAGATGCTTTCAAATCATTTGTGGAAATCTACTTATTAGCATGAACATATTATTTCATGTTCTGCATAAGTAACACAAAGTGGACACATTACCCGGGCATGGGGGTGAATGGGTGAGTGTATGGGTTTATGTACACTGTAGGTTATTGCGATATTGTGACATACTCGTATTTTCTACGATTTCTTTTACCTATTTTGAAAAAATTACAATTATTCGACAATTGCAGAGTTTGAATTATGGAAATGGTACTTTATATTAATAATTTAATTTAAAATCATTAATTAAAAACAATATAAGCAGAAAACCATTTTTGAATATGTCCAAGTAACTGTTAATCTTTCCGTGGACTCCGATACCCTAAAACAATACCCCTCGGAGTGGCGGAGCCCTTGGGCCGGGGGGCCGGGAACTTGGCTGGGGGATATATAGAAATATAATTTGAAAAGTTATCGTAAATTCAGGCCACGACGGCGGCCGCTCTAATTGAAAAGTCTCGCCGCAAAAGACAAACGCAATTCTAATTTTACTCCTGACAAATTTATTGTCTGTTTAAGATTCGGTGGAAATACAAGATTCGGAATTTATTATGTGGAACCGGGAACTGTGGAACTTGGCCGGCTTCAATGGTCCAATCAAGTGCTGCTTCCAAATTATAATTCCATTTAAACTCCTGTTAATGACAGTGGGTACGTCCCATTAGTTGATGGACTTCATCGTGTAGACATATAGGTAGCATCAACTCGAGCATTGTCCAGATTATTACCGGATTCTGGAGTGGATAATTTTAGCGAACAATGAAGAAACATCGTATTCCCTCATAATAATGATTCACCTCTCACTAGTTTGAGCGGGTATATATTACATTTATTTGCTGCTTTTCAATCGAATTAGTTATTCCTCTTGTTTCACAAATTGTCACTTTCCACGGTTAATTACATAATCCTTAATTGAATTCGAAAAGAAACCACAGCCGGAAATACTATAACAAATGAAAGCTCGTCCACGAATTGGAGGATAACGGGTTATACGCAAATGATTAAACGATTCAATATCACGATTAGTACGTGATGGCTGAATGATTTGATATGTAGTAAATTCATCGAGTGCTAATAAAAGCAATTAAAACGAATTGAACAATCGCATTGAAAGGCCGCGATTAATAAAAGGAATAATGTCCGAGGGCGGAGGGCGGACGGCGGAGGGCGGAGAGCGGAATGTGAGAGGAAGGAAGGCTGGTACAGAGATAGTCTAGTGGAGGGGCAGAGGGGCAGGGTGGCCCGGCTAGCGGCTGTGGGCTCCATCATTCTTACCGTTTCATTAAATACTTCGCCATGGCCCGAGGTAACAATTTAATACAAGTGAATTAGTTCTTGAGCCAACAGAAGGGGCTAGCGATGGATTGCAGAAGGTGACTTAATACCTCGAATCGTGCATTAATATCAAATATAAACATAATACAAAGCTTGATTTTTTTTAAATATTCCGCGTCTTGCTGCTGTGCATGTCACTGGTTGCTCAATACTATAAGCAAACTAACGGAACATATTGGTAATACCTTTTTTTTATATCTATAAACCCATATATCATGTAAAACAATTAGAAGGCGACGTTTAATTAATAGATACTCATTAAATTTTAAGGTACTGCATGAAATGTGAAGGACCCTCACAAGAAAAAAAGTGTAAATATTTAGGTGCCGGCACACAGGGACGCACGACTGTTGTCTTTGCGAATCCCCTTGAGAAAGACGTTTGGTAGTTTCCCAAGGGAGATGTTATCGCTCCGAGAGTACTTGACTTATGGCACCAGCCAGTATGGTCAGTCGCTGACGTATCGGGTGGTGACATCAGCGGTTGCTGGCTGTAGAAGAATGTTCTGGTCTGGTAGCAGCAGGTCGGGGTATCCAAGGGATGAGCTGTTGTCCGTTCTGCGGTTGAAGTGAATAAAGGGGCACATGCTACTGTGCGTACGCTATATATTCTGCGCGCGGCACAGCCGAACATTATGTGTTGGTATTGCATGTATTGTGCAATATCGACTTGGTATTGCATTTATGATGCAATACCGGCTCTCGGCTTGGTATTGCATGTGTTGTGCAACAATTTATATTTGGTTATATGAAAATATGTTTATCTGCTTAAATTAATTTACTCTGTAGAAGCGTTTGATATAGGTAAAATGAGAGAATTCATTTGCAAAATATCTATCAACAGCGATTTTATATTTTTGAACAAACAACTTCAAATATATTTTAGTAGGTATCTACTGTTCTTTACGAAGAGTGCAACGCTTTTTTTATATTAAACATAAAGCTGACAGGCGGCATATTTCAAATTCGCAGCCTTCCAGTTATAAGTCAATCTCTACTCTACTCCCTTCACTCACTTCCATCTCGTAACAATGTATCCCACATGGAATATGCGATGCACGCAGGATCAAGAAAACTCTTTGATGCTTGTAAAATATAGTCTTCTCGTCAACTGTGATTAATAATACTAAACATAAATATCTAGAAAACGAAAGTTTTGGTGACATTCCAGTATCTAATAGTAGAAGCCTCCACGACACCTCGGCCCGGGGAAAGGGGACTTGCGCAGAATGGAGCAACTGTAATTTGTTTTTCTTGTGAAATGGATTCATTAGCCACCACTCCTTTGTAAAGCAACGTTATTGTGAACATCTTCTCCAACTAACCAGATTTGTATCTCAATTTGGGTTCATCCCAGCTATAGGTACCGTCTACGGCCAATTCAAAGCTGAATTTATTTACAATATTTCAGGCGTTTAGGCAATTCAGTTAACAATTTAAACCTATAGCTTCAGAAGTTGTTTTCTGTGGAGCTTTTCAGATGTTTCCGGGGAGACTCTTCATTATATTGTTTATTTTTCGTTTTAAATTCAGACAGTTTTACTTGGTTAAAAGTTTTTTTTTTTTACATTTGTTCGTTTGCGAAAATGTCTATTTGTAAGACGTCAACGTCAGAATTTAACGAAAATTAGTACATACACCATCGAAAAATACTGACACTTTAAAATTTTATAGAGTTAAAATAAGTTCACAAATTTTCAAAAATATAAATGAAGGCATTCATTTACATTGCAATTTTTTTTAATAATTATATATGATAATAATAATTGGGTAGTCTGTATAGCACCGTTTTTTTTGTGAAAAATCACTTCAAATGCATCGTAAAAAAATTAGTTTCCATTACCTATCTAATTATTTACGAATTAATTTGTACATATATCAAAATAATCCTTAATTTACATTAACTTAGAGAATTTTCTACAAAAAAAAAACAGAAACTTTCCTGTGCTTTTGTCGATCTCCAAAAAAAGCATATGACTAAACTGATTGGAAAAACTAAGGGAGACGTTGTGTGTTTTAGAACAGTGATTCCCAAGATAGGCGATATTGTCCCTATGGAGGCGTTCGTGAGTCGGTGCGGTGAAATGCTCCAAGGGGGCGGTAAAGAGCTGAAATGGGGATAGGTGGTTCAAAAAAAAAAATCTACCTCTCAACTTCGAATTTGCCGTAGGTACTCGTACATCATTCCACGAATTATATGAATGATTTAATTTATTCATGGATTATTTATACGTATAAATGTTTATCAACAGCAAAAAATTATCATTACGGAAAATAGAGGTGATAAAAAGATCACGTTAGGGTACAGAATCGAGCCGACCGCGGAAACAGGAGTTCTTATCTCTTAGTCCCTCTACAGATTTCACTGTATTGTGGCGTAGGAAGAAACGTGTAATCTTTCATGGCGATTTAATTGTTTAATATTTTGTTCAGTAATTAATAAATACTTTTACAAAAGACATACATTTTATTTAGAAAAACAAACATTCCCGGGTTATAAATAATATTTTATCAATAAATTAATTAGAATTTCTTCAAATGCTTGGTAACTTTGTGGCATCATTATTAATTATATAAATTGAAAATACACTTTGTATATACCACTTTACTTAAAATATATAAATATTTCTACATGTTTCGATAGCAATGCTATCATCTTCAGGAATAAATGAATACATTTATTCATTTACGAGTATTCATTTATTCCTGAAGATGATAGCATTGCTATCGAAACATGTAGAATATTTATATATTTTAAGTAAAGTGGTATATACAAAGTGTATTTTCAATTCATAAAATTAATTAGAAATTACTTTGCAATCATCACTTAATTAATATATACATGTTTCGAAAGTGAAGCTTTCCTCACCAGGAATATACAAAATACTGACGAGAAAAGTTTCGCTTTCGAAACATATTGATATGTATATATTAATAAAGTGGTGATAACAAAGTAATTTTTAATTAATTTATTAATAATGACTCCACAAAGTGAATACCAATCTTTTGAAGAAATTGTAATATTTTATAACCCCACATTTCTATCATTATAAGCATTTTACATTATGAATGCCTTTTGTAATGATGGAGGAATTAAGAGCAAATGATTAAACCTACGGTGCACCCGGATGGTTACCCAACGCTCTGAACCACTCTACTAACCGGTTGGTCGTGAAATTGTAAACAAAACGAGTGCTGAACTTCGCATTAAAACATGTAACTTTCATCTACATATTTAGCTAAGAGCAGAGAAAATTTTCACCTGTACCGCTTTCCCGAATTTCCCCAGTAATATTAAATATAATCGAAACCATTTTGTGTTCATATATCCATAAAATTAATGGCCGTTTTTCCAACTCAACTGAGCAACGACTGATGCGAAATTTTGCCTCAGCAGTGTTAAAATGCACAAATACGATCTTCCCAACGAAATTCTATATCAAATTTAGGATCAATTTAAGATATCGATTTTCGTGGATTAAAGTTCTCCTCGGGAGAAAACTAGTCACAAAAAGTGTCAACGGGGTAAACAAACGTCACCGAAATATGAAAAGTCATTATTCTTTTACGATCTTTTTCATTTATTGAATGACAAATATGTATTTCCATTTTCGTGTGTCGAAACATGTTTATTGTATGTTTTAAGTAAAGATAAAGAAAACCCAACATATTTTAGTAATTATAAGCTACTTTTGTATTGTTTTTCCATTCATCGAGAAAAATCAAATGTACGAAACCAACATTATGCTTCGCAGCATTATCAAAAGACAAGTTAACGCTTTATTTTCAACATGTTTTTAACATAAACGTTTGTTAAGTATAAAAGTCAGTTTATGTTTTAGTTTTTAAAGCAAATGATTTGTTTTCATAATAAATACAAAATGAACTTATCTACGTTCATTTTAAATTGAAACTAATACTTTGATGTAACTCTATTATCCTAAAAGTGGGCGGCTACTATTTTATCGTTTATGAAATTGGGCGGATACTATTTTATAGTTGGCAGGCAACTCCGTATATAATTTAGGATGAAAAATGTTTGAAAACAACCAACAGAGCGAATACTTCACAAAACACTTTGCTGATCGGTGACTCAGATTGGTCATTCAAAAAGCTGGGAAGAACGGCCGTAATAGCTTAAATTTAAGGACAAATGACTTATTTTGATCATTGCTTGTACAGATAAACAATTAGACTGCACGGAGTTCCACCTCCGTCAGTATGTCAGTCTCACCTCACTCCCCCGCCCTCCTCCCCCCGATGGCGGCAAGGAGCAAGGAGTAAAGAAGGGTAACTGTTGGGTAAAGTGGCGTGATTTATTATGCTGAGAAGTCAGATGTGCATTGAAAGTACTGGAAGGGTCACATTATACATCAAGAGATAGTCAAACAGAATAAATTACCACCTCATCTCCCCCGCTCTGCCCGATCTCTCAAATGGAAGACTGTAAGAGGAATATTAGGCGTGATCAATTTTCAGGAATAAAATCAACATTATTGAAAGCCTGACTGAGGAGCGTTCCTCTGAAATCTTCCTCAAACAATTCGTTTCGGAAAATTTATCGTTTGAAATTTAAAATCATTTTCATTTTCTTTCTTTTCCAGAATAAAATACTTCTTCTTTAATAACTAATTAATCTAAAAAATTCAAGGGATTCCGAATAACTAAAGAGTATTTTTTTCTTTTAGTTTCTTAAAAAAACCAAAAAATAACGTAACGGTTCAATGATTAATAATATATTTTAAAGTGGTTATGACAATGGAGAATTTTATTCATAGAATAATTATTTATTCATTAATTAAAAATTATTTTATATTCACCTCTTAATAATATAAACATATCTACATGTTTCGAACGCCAAGCTTTCTTCATCAGGAATACACAGAATACTAAAAAATAATAATGTCAAATATAGACAAATGATAAAGACGAAACACAATAATGTAAGAATAGACAAATTATAAACATAAACAAAAAAAATTATGTATATAATTTGCATAATTTTTTATTTTTACATAGGAAAGACTTCTGTAAATTTCAGTTTTAGAGTTAAGGAATAGATAAGATGTTTAAATAATAACAAGTATTCTGAATTTGCAAATCTTATTTTAGAAACGAATCATTCATTTGATTTAAATAAGGGTTTAAAAATGTTTATATACAAATACAACCGTTTTACAATTAGCCAAATAATAAATGATAGAAATCAGAAAAAGTTTTAATAGTGAATTAAATTTAATAAATAATCAAATATTTAAAAAAAATTGATATCTCTTAAATTTATTGTCATATTTATATTAATAACAAAAATAATTTCTAATGTAAATTTGGTATAGAATGTTTTATAATAATTAATTATTAATTGCTTAACTAATTTAATCAATTTTTGTTTATGTTTATGATTTGCTATTCTTACGTTATTGTGTTCTATATTTACCATTTGTCTATACTTGACAATATCATTTTTTAGTATTCTATATTTTCCAGATGAAGAAAGCATCGCTATCGAAACATTTAGATATGTTTTTATTAATAAAATGGAGAATACAAGTTAATTTAATTAATAATGACGCCATAAAGTGAATACCAATATTTTGAAGAAATTACAAAAAAATTTTTTTTAAGTTTGATAGGGTTTTTTAAATATAAGACTCTTGAAACATTTCCCCGATTTCAAAAAGCTCCTTAAATTTGGTTTCATATTTCTACAAAAAGAAAAAAAATTACATACGTAAAAATGATGACGTTTACTCCTTATACCTTGCCCGTAGATTATCCTTAAAAATGCTTATGCCTGAAATGAACCACAATATTTAAAGAGAGAAAGAGCTTAAAGTGCGGATAGATACCAAACAAATCCGTGGCTTTTGGTGATGCAAGCAAAAACTTCGCAAATAACAAAAGCCTCCTGCCTCGCTTGTAATACACGACTGTAAAAATAATACTTAGAGCAGGAATTGGCTTTCTGGCAATCTGGCTCTTAAAGTTTTATATCGTTGCTGCAAAGTCCTACTGCCCGGGATTATCCCATATGAATTTCATGGTATTAGCACAAAACTAGAACTACCCCGGACAACTGTGGCGGGACGGGCCGGGGCTGGGACACGGGACTGCGGGATGGCGGGGAAGCGGGACGAGGGACAGGGACAGGGTTGGCGAACTGTAGAATACATACGAGTATTATGTAGCGGGTGTCGTGTCGCATTACTTGCCCTGATATTTAGGGTGTCAGAATGAAATTACACAGCCGTGAAATTTACGTAGCAATATTACACTGCCAGAATTACACATGGACGGAATTGCGCATGTTTAAAATTACACCTACTTTAATTTGACCTACTGGAATTACACACAAGTACAATATATATATATATATTGATAGATTTATATATTATAGTGTTAGAGTAAAAAAGCTGGGCGTACTGTACAGAGCCCGCAGATACTTTAACAGTACACAACCGCTGACCCTGTACGAATCGCAAGTGCGCCTCACTATAGAATTTGGCAGCCACCTCTGATCGGGAGCCCCAAAATATCTGGAAAAAAACCCCTGACTCTGTGCAGAAATGGGCAATCCGTGTGATATATTCGCCTATCTTATGAAACGGATTGCAATCTTTGGAGCACATACGTCAGGTGGGAATTCTGTCCTTGTTCTACCAGTATTTTAATAGAAGATGCTCTGAGGAACTAGCGCCATTGATCCATTCGGCACCGCTGAATAGTCAGGAAATACGCCTAACCTCACCCAATATTTGCACACCGTTGACATTTATCACATGAGAAAGGGTCGCTTCTACGACTTGTTCTTATGTTCAACAGCTCGGCTGTGGAATAATTTGCCGATGCGATTTCCAACAACATGACTCTCTTCAAGACCCGAGTTCACTCCTTCCTATCCTCTAAAAGACCCTGCACATAGCATCCTCAAAGATTATATAGGCCTTGAGGGAAATTATTTCCCTCAGTACCTCCTGTGTGAAGTTACTGTAAAAAAACATTATTTTACATGTATATCTATGTGTGTACGAAGAAAACACAATTACGGAATATTTGAACAAAATCGAAATTTAAAAAAAATATATATAAACCTCACTTTTGTGTTTATTCCAATATGAAATTTATTAAGAACATACCTTTAACACTCTTAAATTTAAGCCTAATAAAAAGGTATTTTTTTACGAGTGTAATTCTAGTAGGTGTAATTCACTCAATGTGTTATTCCGTCCGTGTATAATTGAGTGCAACATTGGTAGAAATTCACGCCTGTGTAATTTCGTGGTATAACATATATTTGGATATTCTCAGTTGCACAGATGTTGCACAGGTGTTGCTCACAGGAGCAATATTGGCAACTAAAAATAATAATTAAATTGTATTTATTTGATACGAGACAAAAAAAATAATTCTGATCAACTCAGAACTTTATCTCCTTGACTCGGGACACATATGGTCAGATACGAAGTCTGGAACGGAATCTTCAGATTAAAAGATACGTTTATCAGCGCCCGGTGAGAAACAACCGTTCATAAATCAAAGTATTAATAATAGTAATAATATTTTATTACCTTTTTTTATTGTATAATATTAATTATATACAGTGGGAACTTATACCCGCTAAGCCACTGCAAGTAGCTTGTCAGCAGGAGTTTATTTCAACAATATAATATAATACAACAATAAATTACAATCATCATACAAATGTAGGGCAAAATTATTATATTTAGGCGCATGCATCTTGTGCTGTACATAAGTTGAAAAAAAAAATTTAAGAGAACAAATAATGGTAAAAGCATTCCAGTTTTGTTATTGAGATACAAGAGTCCAATTTTATAACACCGATTTAAATAATATTATAAAAATGTCAATATCATAAAAATATCAAAATTATAAAAGTACCAATATTATAAAAGTATCAATATTATAAAAATATCAATATTATAAAAACATCAATACTTTTAAAAATATCAACATTATAAAAACATTCATATTACAAAAATATAACTATTACTTAAATATCAGAAATATCAAAGCATCTGTAAGTATTAAATAGATTAAGAAATAAAAATTTAAAAGATATATACATAAAACAGCAGTACAGGTTGGTTACAATGAGGATAGACTTAAATATAATAGTAACACCGTAACAGTAAGTTTTATAACAAAATAACAAATAATAATATTCTCACTGCGATTTCCAGCGATGAGGATTTCATTCATAAAATATGAAATTACATTATATTAACTTGATGTGCTTGATGAAAAAAATAAAATAATTATAAGATCAGGTGTTTTAAGTGCAGTTGAGTGGTTTCGGTGTTAGTCTATATTTGGTTTCAATATATTTTCTATTTCAGATCTTTTTATGAAATGTATGTCCAGCATTTAATTTTTTTTTTTTAAATTTATTATTGCTGTTGTGATTTTTAAAGGAGGGTGGGATTTTGTTTGTTTT
The DNA here is from genome assembly GCA_022606495.2 of Halesus radiatus. NCBI lineage: Eukaryota > Metazoa > Arthropoda > Insecta > Trichoptera > Limnephilidae > Halesus > Halesus radiatus. Next base: position 58,841 of record JAHDVE020004185.1, read on the forward strand.
TTTTTTAAATATTTCTTTTTTTTTACTTAAGTACATTTTTAAAAAGTCTATAAAATATAAGAAACAAAGATTTAAAAAAATATGTAGTTTAAAAAATCCCACAAATGCAAAGCCTGTGGGTGGGTATTATAATAGTTGTTTACCACATTTCTATGGGTTATATGAAAGTTTTCATTTTAAACAAAAATTAAGGTAATCGTTTTCGTAATAGAAATAAGTGCTGGCGAAAATAAGAAAAATTAAATACGACCTAAAGTGATAATAAGAAACAAAAAAAAACATATCTTTAGTTATGACATATACGTACATAAGTATAATAAAATTTTACTGGGCGTTTTAAAATCACTCACAAGTACGATACTAATGTTTTGAAAGTAGGTTTTATACACATGTATATGTATTGTGCTATTGGTGTAATAAAAAATAATAACAAAAAATAAGGCATTGAACAGTATAATACATTGTTGGTACCAGCAACAGGTGAAAAATTGAGTTGAATTTTAAAAGTCTAACATTAAAATGTAATCAAAAGAAAACAAGCTAGAATTCTGTCAAAGGGAAAATACTATGGATGACTGTTAAGACTTATAAGAAAATTTTATCTATTTCAGTGTTTTTTATCCACAATTTAATATATTTTTTATAAGAATTAATGTTTTGACATAACACGGTCTCTTCAAAGGTTATGAAAAGTGAATTATAAATTTTTGGTGCAATAAAAATAATATACCTTTGGGTCAACCTGGTTTTGTAATAGGGTACTTACTGCATATACACAATTACCATGTCTTTGCCTAAAGCGATTTGAATTTTTTTGTAAAGTTGTTTGGACGGATGTAAATAAATTTTAGACATTGAATGCTATAGGTCTGTCTTAGGTCCAAAATAATTTGTGTTTCTGGTACATAATCTTGATAATTGATTTTTGTACAATTTCCAGAGGTTTTATGTGATTATTGTAACTTCCGCCCCAACCAATTATTCCATAGGAAAGAGATGAGTGAACTAGTGCATTGTAAATAAGTTTCATGATTTTCACATTAAATAAGTTACTCATTCGTTTAAATATACAATTTAAGTGTCTTAGTTTATTTACTGTTTTTTTATATATGGTTTATTTAATTTATATTTTATCGAAGGAAGCAATCACTTTGTGGCTTGACATTATAATTTAAATAAAAAATGTTTTTGTTTTAAGCCACTTTATTTTTATACATATTTATGCTTTCGACCGGTTTCGGTTGGACTCAACCTTCTTCAGGAATGTACACATATAAACTGATGTAACCGGTCGAATGCATAAACATATATTAAAATAAAGAAGCTTAAAACAAAAACATTTTTTATTTGGTTTATTTAAGTTGACAATCTATATTTACACCTAAGAACTTATCGAATTTTCCTGATTTTATCTCTTCATAGCTAGAGCATATGGTCAGGTTACATTTGACATTATGAAACATCAAATTACGGTTAGTTTTAGTAGCTGACTTTTGCGTATTATAAAAAGGGATGAAAAGAGTTTTATGTTGTAGAGTTTAGTACCATAGGATAAGAAGTTGTCCAAATGTTGTGTCTGTGGTTTCTTGTTGGATGACGTTTGAAATGGATTTAGCTATATCTAGTATCCAGATTTGACCGCTTCTCCTCCCCCTTCCCTCTTTCTCCATCCTTCCAACACCCCCCCCCCACCTCCCACTGGGAATTAATTTGTGTTGTTTCACAAATAAATGATTAAAAATAATATATGTTATATTTGCACACATTCCAGAGTGGAAGATACTCTCAGTATCGCCCTGGTGAAACACCACCTTTCAGAATTTAAACATTCCTTTAAATGTCCTTTACCCATATTTGGTAACCAGATCTGAATAGCCAGGTATTTCTCCACCTTCCTCTTCCCTCTTCTTGTCCTCATCCCCACTACCTTCAGCCTCCCAACATTCTCCAATTGCTGATGCCATAGTCTCACTGGCTTCAGACGATTGGGAGCGGTCGGGACTCATGTGCGGTATACACATAAAAAAAAAGGTAAGTATTTATTCACTGTTGTGCTCTGTTACGGTAAAATATCATTAAGGCAACAGGGTGTCATTATTCGCTTCAATATCAGAACGCGTGTATTGAAGTAGAAAGCCGGCAGTTTTGCAGAGGGTACCACGTAACAGCATATATATATATACACCAGTATATATATATATATGATGCACGGTTCGACCCTCTGTTCGCGCTGATGCCGCTGATGCCTACTGACTCCCGACGGCACCCGTCAACCGTCAACCGTCAGCTTTCATGGTTAATTCAGTACGGCAAAATCCTGTGCTATCCTGTTCTAAATTAATCCGAAGTTGCGCGGCGCGTGGTAAAGTTTTTCCACTACCGCGGCAATGTAGGTCCGGCAGACCTCGTACCGACCGTCCCGTGCTTCGAGCATCGCCTTCTAGCTTCGTGGAGAGTAGGTAATAGGCAAGGGGGGAATATAGGTAAAGGGGGATGGGGATTATAGGTGGGGGGTGAGGAGGCACCAGATGTTCTTTACTTTATTTTTTCTATTTCGTGTAAGCTTGAGTCAACTTATTCCAACAAGGTTGCGCCAGTAACTCCGGTTCCACCGCCCTGATCTGAATCCCACATTGTGTAGATATGCATCCTGCGAGCGCCGGAATGGAATGACGATAATTTCTTTGTTGTATTAAAAAGCTAAAGGAAGGTAAATAAATGTGAATTTTATTTATGTTGTTATCATAGTATTATTTTAAAAAGAGTGTATTAAATTTTCACATTTTTTTAAAATGCGTTGACAACATTTAGGTCAAAATAAATGACAGCGCGAATTCGGATAGAAACAGTTTGCTTGCCACAAACTTTTATAGTTCGGAGATACCATAACCAAACTTAAAGCATCGAAGACGTCCAGTGGGCCGCCCCAGATACAGGTGGGAGAAGCAGCTCCAGAGGCTGTGCGAGGAGAGGCTGGACCTGCTATGGACAGATACCGTTAACGTAGCTCAGGACAGGGACGCCTGGAGGCGCCTTGTCGATGCGATGGGTCACCTACCCGAGTAGGACAAGGAGAAGAAGATGTACGAGTATATGCAAGTATGTATGCGTTAAATTTCAAAATTCACTCACTGGTGATATTTAAAACAAGCTTAGTTTGATAGAAGAATAACAATTGACTTTGAATCAGGACAAGGTTTTGTGGCTGAAATACTATTCCTGATATAATATTCCTGAATATTTTTAATAACAGTTACATGCTTTAAAGTTTAACCAATGAGTCAGTAATAACGTGAACAGGATCTGCTTACTTACTAGCACGCAGAATTACCTGAAAATTGTCATATAATAAATTGATCTTACAATAATTCTTATCAAACAAATGTTACAAATAACCCATAAACATTTCACAGGATCTGCTTACTTACTAGCAGGCAGAATTTCCTGAAAATAGTCATATAATAAATTGATCTTATAATAATTCTTATCAAACAAATGTTACAAATAACCCATAAACATTTCACAGGATCTGCTTACTTACTAGCAGGCAGAATTTCCTGAAAATAGTCATATAATAAATTGATCTTATAATAATTCTTATCAAACAAATGTTACAAATAACCCATAGACATTTCACAGGATCTGCTTACTTACTAGCAG
>JAHDVE020004185.1:65000-84484 GCA_022606495.2 Halesus radiatus
AAACTACAGTTATGGTTTGAATGTTTAATAACTTTTTAAATTTATTTATATTTTTTATTTTTATTTCAGAATTTTGTGACGAAAACTTGGGGAATTTGAAATGAAACACTATACAACAGAACAGCGATCAACAGTAGTTGAATTTTATTTTGAAAATCAACGGTCAATTGTTTTGACGCAGCGTGCTTATCGTCGTTTTTTTATTGTGCGTACTGGACCTTCAGCACCAACAATAAACCGCCTGGTTGCAAATTTTCGACAACATGGTACAGTAAGACACCTTCCATGTACCCAAAGACCTCGTACGGTCCACACGGAAGAAGATATCCAACGTGTTGTGGAGAGTGTGCAGGACAGTCCAGAAACATCAACAAGAAGACGTTCGGCACAACTGGGGCTATCGCGATAAAGAGTAGAACTAAATTATAAGTTACTTCTAACCAGTGTGGTAAAGAGAATTTTTAATAAAAATATTGGTTTGAATTCACGAGTTGTTCTTAATTACACCTAGATCTTTAAATTAGGATAATTTCTAAGGGTTATTTCGTTAATAGAATATTGAAACAATATCTTAATATTATTTTCAATAAAATATTAAATGCAGTTTATTATATTCACACCATTCATCTAATTTTAAAAGATTATTTTGTGGGTCATGACAGTCGCAGAGATTCAATATAGTTTTGAATATTTTAATATAATCAGCGAATAGGATAAAGTCATCATCATCAAACATGACAGCAATATCCACATAAATAAAGACCAAAAAAGTATGGGTTCCAAATGCCACCTCTGGGGTACTCCACTGGACACCTCAAATAGATCAGAGCGGTAATTTACTATCTTTACTGTGAGTTTTCTCGAATTTAGATAGCTTGCCAACTAGCTCAAGATATTATCACTTAATCCCATTGCCTTTAGTTTGCTTATAATTATTGCACGTGAATCTTTTTCAAATGCCTTACTAAAGTCAGTAGAGATTGCATCCATTTGAAATCGTTTATTAATACAAATTGACTACAAGATTTTAGTGTGTGGAGTAACTGTAAAAATGCACTTCATGAATCTGTTTTCTACGCCCAGTCTACCACGATACAGAACTAGGTAGTAAAAGAAACTATTCTTATCACTCGCACGATTATGTTCGCATCTCTATATTATCGGTTGTTTGTAATATTTTGTTGCGAGTAAAAACTCGAAACTCGTCAGCAGTTCACGCGAGCCACATTAGCGAATAGAGACCCGGTAGAGAGTAGAGAGGTAGCAGTAGAGCTATGTGAGAGCGGAGGTAATATGAAAGGGCGTTCTGTAAAAAGACTGTAATATTAGACGCCCCTAGGCGGTGCCAATTTTTCACTCCACTTAATAAACTATACTGCCGGGGGTAGATTAATGATTGCTTTTCGCCTCTGGGCCTCCGGCTCGGGAGCGGGGAGCGGAGAGCGGGTGCAGGCCGCACCGCCCGACTCATAAATCATATAAATTAACAAGTTATCGGATATCTGATATAGCGACACCTGGCGACTCATCTATCGCTCTAATCGGGTTAATTGGTTCGGGTCTCGACTCATATTTTCGATTCCATCGAAAGCTAAAGTACTTCTTCACGAATTCATTTTACGTCACTGTCATAATAAGGGGGAGGTCGTGACAAGGAAGACGGATGGGCGCAGTGAGGATGCTCGGCCCTCGCTTTTACTTCACCCCCCAAAACGTTATATCAAACTTCATATTGATGAATCATCTCAAGTATAATATTCATTCTGTCATTGTCCAAAATTGGCCATTCGATGTTAAATCAAAATTTCGCTATGAACACAACAACGATATTTTGCTTCGACATTGGTTATTAATGTGGATTCAATAAAATACCTTCCTACTTTATAAGGGAAAGCGTGGTAAATAAGTACCTACCTCGGTTGAAGGGATCAGTCCCTATTCCCTGCGTAGTTCGCGTTCTTTGGCTGCGGCCCCTTGGCGCACGTCCAGGATCCATACATCACGATACAGATAAAATATCATCTTTAAAAGCGTCATTCGTTGTCCGCGGTGATAAGGGATAACTCAATCTTCCGCCGTCAACTTATTTACACGGTCCCGAGGGCGCTTACTTGTAAATTTATCTCTTCAAGTGTCACGGAATCTCCCTTATTCCGCCAATAGCTCCGGAGCTTTTTCTTCTTTTCCCAGTTGGTCCGGGAGATAAAGTTGGGAGAGTAAAGCAGGATGTATCTAGCGGCGCACAATGGCAACTATTGTACTTTTATTTATTCTCTTTTGTTAGTGATATTGATAAATCCATTGGCTGTTGAACGACATAAGTTATTTCTTTTATTGAGAGATCGCTTCGTGAAAAGAGACAGTATTAACTTTATTGTACATTCTTATTTATCTTATTTGGGAAGTATGTTTACGAGAAATAGAGGACTGAAGTCCGCAATGGAGTGCTGATACCAACCCTGACGTATGGCAGTGAGGTATGGAACTGGCAGAGGAAGGATGAAAGTAGACTAAATACTGTAGAAATGAGATCTCTGAGACGAATATGTGTGGTAAAACCATGTAAGATCGTGAGAACAATGTCGAGATTCATAAAGAATGCAAGGCTGATGTAAGCGTAATGAGCAAGATTAAAAGAGGACGCTTAGATGGTTCGGGCATGTAGAGCGAATGAACTAAGAAAGGATTGTAAGAAGAATACATAACGCGAATATGAATATAAGAAGAAGCCGGGGACGTCCGAGGAAGATATGGCATTATCAAGTCAATCATCTACTTGAGTCGGGCCATGTCAGATATCGGAATAACAAAAGAGAATGTATGAGATGAAAGTGAATGAAGCAAGAATTGTATTCGAAGATCGAGTTGTTTGGGGGTCCGTCTTCTCTGCTTACCACTGCGGCGTGATGGTTAGTTAGTTAGTTAATTAGAATATTCTTATTCTCTTTTTGGCATTTTTTTTGCAAAATGCTGAGCACAAAATGAGTTATTTATTTACAAATTAATCCCTTAATTTATAAACTAGCCGATGTATCCCCGGCCTTGCTCGGGGTTTTTTAATTTTTTTATAATGTTATGAAATTGTTAATTCTTGCTTATCGTTTTGGTGCCATAATTGATTTGACAGCGAATGTAATGCCATGTGTTCACTATCACTATCTCTAAACAAAGACACAAATTTAAAATTTTGTTTCATTCCAAACATTTATTTTTTTCAAAATATAAGTAAATAAAAATGTTCTTAGGTAGGTACCTACTTGAGTTTTCCATTTTTAAAATATTATACGCAATCAAACCTTCTCCCTTTGAACATGTAAACTATGAATAACCAGAGTGGAATATCTATGGGCAAACCTCAATACAACATGGTGAGTTGAGCGTTTTACATACTAATTTTATAACTTTATAGAAACAGTTTTACATATTGGATTTTATTCAAACTACTCTCTAAACCTTCCCGGAAATAATAATTACAAATTGTGCTATTTTTAGCGAAGCCAGTCAAGTAATTTTTGAGAAAATCAGAGACAAGACAGAGAGACAAAAATATTCATTCTAAGTATAAAGATTATTCAATTTTGAAATATATAAATTTCATTGTATTATTTATTCATTTCCTCCCTCGTACAACTCATGTCCCAGGTTCACTCCTTCCTATCATCCAAAAGACCGTCTAAACAGCATACCCAAAGATGACACAGGCCTTGAGGGAAATTATTTCCCCCAAGGCCACATACGTTGCGTAACTGAAAAAAGACAGAGGTTCTGGGTTCATTTCCAGGTTCTGACCATTACCTATGTATTATTTGTGTCATGTTTCATTTGAGGTTTGTTAATATTACCTTCAATATGAATTTATTTGATTGAAAACCAATATAATAAACCACCCCGAAAGTAGTTATAAATATAATTGTAAAAGCGTGCCGTCAGCAATAAAACAAATCTCAAGTCATAAATAAAAACAATATTAGAAAGCAATGGGACTCACTCTTAACATAGATACTATATATATCATAGAGTTAGTCTTAATTGTTCTAGTCTCAAGATGCCCTCCATAGTCTGAAACCGGTCCGTTCAAAAATAAACAAAGTGGAAAAAGTTACAAAGGCTTTTTAAAAAATAAAAAATCAAATTTAAATCAAATTCCATCATGAATTGACCGTTTCAAAATTAGAAGTTACCTTCAATGATTAAAAATAATTATTTATTTCCATTTCAGGTCGAAATGATTCAATACTCCGGGGATAATATCCCAGAAATAGCCAGCGTTCCTACTTCCCACGTATTCCATTCCCCAGACACTAAAAGGCTGATTAAGATGGATGTTCCTTCATTGTCGCTGCTTAACCTTACGAGAAATATATCCGAATGGTACAAATAAACGAACCCCTCTTTAAAATTAGCATAACGATTTGTGGCCGACCATCTCGCCCTGGGAATATTAGTCTACCTGGGACGGAATGGAGGGAGAGCGCTGGCAGGATAAATATCGCCGAATAAACCGAAAAAATATCATTGTTATTTACTAAGCGCCGCTTGTAAAATTAATAATTCCTTGATAATTAGATATATTATTTTCACCCTCGACCAAAAATAAACGGCCGGCTCAGCGGAGAAATATAATTACAAATAATGATCATGAAACCCTCCATATAATTTCCTCGATGACTTTTAATTAGGCGGAATGAAGCTCAGAAATCTGAATGTTCATTTCGAGGAAAAGGGAGTATAAAGCTCTTTCGGGAAAGGAAAAAAAAATCTCTGGGACTTCGGGCGAGTTGTTATTATTTAACTTGATGCTCGTGTTATAAATTCAATGATCCATAGAGTTGAGAAACAATCTATTATAAATTATTATCTGGACAGTATAATAAAACTTCAATTCTGATTTTGCAGTACCTAACATCCAAAATATCTATACTAAATATGTGTTAATCCAACACTTCAAAAGTTCAGAAAAACAGAAGAAACTTAGTTTTCACCACACAAGAGCGAACCAAAATGAGATTATGGATATTCCTAAATTTAAAACTGCTTTTGGACAAAGGAATTGAATCGGTGGGCAGAAAGGACGGACCATCAAATAACTCGATCTTGGCATGTAATTCTTGCTTCATTCATATTAATACATCGAGTCATACATTCTCTTCTATTATTCCGACTTCTGACATAGTCCGACTCAAGTATTTGATTCACTTGATCATGCCATGCCTTCCTCGGGCATCCCCGTCTTCTTTACATTACATTATTCATATTCGCGTCATATATTTTTATTTCACCCCTTTCTTCGTTTATTCACTCTCCATGCTCGAACCATCTAAGCGTCCCTTTCTTAATCTTACTCATCACGTTAAATCAGCCTTGCATTCTTTACGAATCATACACAATACAACCTTTTTTACATGATCGTACATGGTTTTACCACACATTTGCCTCAGAGATCTCATTTCTAGGGCATTCACTTTACTTTCATCCTTCCTCTATCAATTTCATGCCTCACTGCCACACTGGGTTAGTATCAGCACTCCATTGTGAACTCCTGGCTTCGCTTCTTTGGACAACTTTTTGTTAGCGCCAACGCAGATGCGACTGAAATCTTTTTAATTTCTGTTGTTTTTTCCATGTGTTAATATTATCTTCTTTAATGATACATATTATATACACGCCAATCGGTTTTTATTAATTTATATCTATATACAGTGCCGTTTTAAAAATATGTTTTTAAGTAAATGAAGGTGTTTTATAATGTAGAGTGTAAGGTAGGTTTGAAGAAGTTATATTGTGAATGGAGTGTGATTTATGTCGTGACCACCTCACTAGAAGAACCTGTGCTGAAGTATAAACCTGGCTGTGTTAAATGTGGTACAAGTTTTGTTTTAATATAATACTTTTGTAATATAAATGTGAATTAGGTATACAATTTAAAGAAAATTATATTTTATTGTTTTTCATTTGATTACAGTAGGAAAAGCCTTTAAAAAATACTAAACATGTAATTATAGATACTTTCAACTAAGTTCGATAATATTGAAGTATATTATATAGTAAGTATAGTATTTTATATATTGGGTTATGTTTGGTTTGGTTTTATCGTGTTTTGAATAACATGAATTCCTTCTTTTTTTGATCCAGGCAGTGACACACTTTTTTTGATCCAGGCAGTGACACATTTTTTTGAGATTTTTTTATTGTATAATAAGCCTAGCTTATATAAAGCTTACATATAATAGCTAAGCCACTGCAAGTAGCTTGTCAAGAGGAGTTTATTTCAACAATATTATATAATACATTTTGACCATCATCATACAAATGTTGGGAAAAATTAGGATATAGAGGCGCATGCATGTTGTGATCAATGTATGTAAGTTGGAAAAAAAAATTAAAAAGAAAAAAATAATGGAAACAGCATTACAATTTTGTTATTGAGACACTAGAGTCCAATTTTATAAAACCGATTTAAATAATATTATAAAAATATCAATATTATAAAAATATCAACATTTTAAAAATATCAACATTTTAAAAATATCAACATTTTAAATACCAACATTATAAAAATATCAATATTATAAAAATATCAATATTATAAAAATATCAATATTATAAAAATACCAACATTGTAAAAAATATCAATATAATAAAAACATTAATATTACAAAAATATTAAGATATCAAAAGTAAAGTATCGGCAAGTATTAAATAAATTGAAAAATAATAAATAAAACAGCAGTACAGGTTGGTTACAGTGAGGATAGACTAATATAATAGTAACACCGTAACAGTAAATACATCAGATATCAAGGAGCCATACAACCAATGAGACCGTCATAATTGTTACCATCAATACACAAGGTTACTTTACGAAAGCCAACACTTTAACATCAGTGAGAATTTCATCATAGAGCAATTGTTTTTTAAATTCGTACGGCAATTTGTTAAATATAAATGGTACAATGTATTCAAGGGTTCGTTGACCATATTTACATTTAAATATTGGCACTATAATTCCTACATTTTGTGTTAAATGTGTGCTGTGTACATAATCCACCGCTGCCTTATACGGACTGCCAGATATATGTTGCAGTAGAATTTTTTGCTTCAAAAGACCACGAAGAGGTAATACATTAATTGATTTGAACATGATATCAATGTCTCGACTTTGCTTAAAAACTGTTTAACGTACTAGTAATTTTACCATGGCGTTTTGAATCAGCTGTAATTCTTTTATGTTTCATAGTTTTTATAGGCACATCAAATTTTACTTTATGGAGTCTTCCTATAATGGCTCGACGTCGCTTACAGAGGTTAGAAATTTGTACGTCCCATTTCATGTTACAATCCACCGGAACACCTAGATACACGTACTGGTTGAGTAATTCGATACTTGAACGCGCGCAGGGCTGTTTTGTGTGATTGGGAATGCAATTAAATGAATGGGATATGATTACAGGTGCCTCGCTGTACCTTGCATGCGGGGCTCTTATATGCATCAATTTCGTTTTTTTAGCATTGATTATTAGACCAGTCATGTAACCATTTTAATAAAGAAACAAAGTCTAGCTGTAACAATTTTAATTCAGTATCCAAATTTTCATGGGATAAGTTCTGTATGTAATGGTCTTACCATTACCATTTTTTCTTCCCTAAACCCTTGAAAATATATATTTTTTTATATACATATGCTGGAAAAACGAAGACTGGTGACACTTACCGACTTATAAAGCTTTTGAATTACAATAAACTACAGTTTAGTGTTGGTTAATTCGGGAGTATGTTTCAGAGAAAGCCCACTAGATGGTAGTAAGAATGGAGGAGATTACGTGGACTTGATCGGATCGAACCAAAAGAAGAACTAGCCAATGAGGTGGACTTGCTTATATAAATATAGAAGAGGTTTGACAGGATAAAGGAATCTTGTGTCATTTATTACCCCACGATGAATGAAAGGTCACCAACCGATAGAATAAACATTATGTGTGAGGGTGGGATCATGAACTACAACCAAAGCATCATAATAATAATAATAATTGGATGATTTGTATAGCGCCGTTTTTGTGAAAAATCACCAAAAGGGCGCTGTACAAATATTACTTCCTATTCTTTAACTAATTATGTATACACCAATACAGAAAAACATACTTACCTGGCAGGTCGTTTCAGATGATCACAGTTTTATTAGAAAATTTAAGTATTTAGGTGAAAGTTTTACAGTTGCTATTTTATCCTCCTTTTCTATTGATCTTACATTTATTAGAAGATTGGTGGCACAAAAAGAGTTGGTATTTATTGATATATTTATAATTTTTACTACTGGAAAATATTCATAAAATGACCTTAAAAAGCGTAAAAGCTTTAAATAGATATTAACATTTTTTTTTATTTTTACACTTTTAGTTATTTACAGTTTTGCGGGCTGTGAACGCATTTGCGCAATGATGTGTGAATTTTTAAACTTTTTCTATATAATGACTTTAGGTAAACACTAACCGGATGGCCTAGCTAAGTAATTTACTGCTGCATTTCTTTAATTTATGGATATAATGTCTTAAGGCTACAAATTGAGAGGTCAAAAATCATTAGTAATGACAGCAGATAAATATAATATACAAAAATCTAGATTACAAATAAAAAGACTGGAAAATGATGTTAGATTTTGAGCAGGAAAATTGTAGACATAGGTTAGATTGTGAACAGAAAAACGCGCCGTGTGAAGTATGTAGGAAAAAACGTGGGATTGTGGAAAAAAGTTGAAAAATCAATAGTTTCTGTGGATGAAAGAAACGGAAATAAGGCTTATACATTAATGAAATTTCGGCAAAACGAAGAGTTAATTTAGGTGGAATGAATACATAGTTGGAGAGTAATTTTCTATTTTCAGAAACGTAGATATTCACAATGGAGTGAAATTGAAATGTTTAAAGGTGATTTAAGTGTAGGTTTCGAAAATTATTTGCATGATGAGATAGAATGATAAAGCAAACTAACATGTCGGTCGGTTATAGAAATCAAACTAAGAGAATTCATTAAGGATGGTAAGAGATATGGATTACTAGGTTGAGAATAATTCAATCATTTCGTCTTGTCTTCGAGGTTGTGTAATATTTGCAATTATATTTTATTTACATTTTTACTTAGGTAACCAGCGACCGTGAGATGGAACCAGCTCATTAAGGGTAATACAGAATAAACAAATTAATACAGCAAGATAGGCGTGTTACAATTGAAGAAACGCATAAAAAATTATCGTTTTGAAATTAACTTTTGATGGACGACGGTTTTAATGAATTTTATTATAATTACCTATCATAAAGAATTATGAACTAATTCGATTTTTAGTTAGAGGGGGGCGAAATTTTGGGAGTTACCTAGAACAGGGTCAATATTCTCTTTTTTCCAGTGATGAATTAGGGAAATCAAAAATAAAATGACCATATGGTTATTTGGTTATTAGAATAAAATGTTAAAGGTAATTGAAAACCAATTAAGAATATCTCAAGCGTTCGTGCCGGGCGTATATGGATTAGTAGAATGCAAGTGAAAGGGTATTGTAGTTGGAACAGAAGGAAGTGGTGTAATACTTTGAAACAACATTACGAAAAGATGTATTCGTTAACTTTGACAGATGTTATAGGATAAGAATTGTAATATGTCTATACCAGCATTAGTATTAATTAAGAATTGCTAATCGGTTATGCAAAGGTTAGATCAGGAAAAACCAACATTACGATTGAAAGTGCGGTTAAAAATATGTTGCACATAAAGCCATCGTTAGGGTCGAATTAAATTTATGAAGTTAAAGCAAATTAAGAATACACATCTAAAAATAAATTTCAAAAAGGAAAGAATTATTTTATTTTCGAGGTATCCAAAGTCATGGACTACAAAATATGTCTTTTTTTTTCATTTTAGAACAAAGACATCATAAAAACACCCAAGGAGTTTTAGAGACGGTTTCTGTGTACGGTCCTGTCAGTGAAATTAGAGTAGTTATAAATTGGGGGTAAACCAATGATAGAATTGTGGAGATTGATAAGTGGATAAAAAATTAGTGTAACTAGCATATGATTTTACGAGTTGATAGAGAATAGAGTGAAATGCACAGACCAAACGTAGTTATGACCTTCTATTGTTAGCATATGTATATAATAGTGTACTTGAAAGAGATGATGACAGTTTGCGTTGAATTATGGGGAGTTTTAATCGGGGAATCAGGTGCCATCGTACGCGACTATTACCATAAGTAATTAATAATATTTTGGACTTTGAAATTTCATAGAATCTTGCAGTTAACAAAAGAGTTTTTGTATTAAGATTAATAATATTTTTCTTGACTAAATTTTTCCAAAAAGTGGCAAAAGTGAATTATTTAAAAAATGCGTAATAAATAATATAAAAATCAGTTTAAAAACAATTAGGTTCATAATTTGAACTTTCGAACTTAAGACATTTCACAAAATCCTACAGTTTAACTAGATGTTTTTGAGTTAAAATTTAATAATAGTTTAATTAATTTAACATTCTCTAAAACTAAAAGGAGAAGTGTTTGAAGGTGATAAATAATTAATAGTTAAAAAGGTTTTAAAACAAATAAATTCGTATTTCGAAGTTTCACAAAGTTCTGTTTAATACTTATCGGTTTAAAAATAATAAAGTTCTTTTCAAATAATACCAAGTGTGCGCAGTCTACGAAATTAATTAATAGGTTATATAAATAATTAATTAATTATATTGCGGAAGGTTTAATGCAAATAATAATATTTTATGATCAAGAAAAGTTTATTAAAACTTAAATTCGAGAAACTTAAATAATAATTTAAAGTATAAATTAAATTGAACTCGGTAAATTTAGCTAAGAATAACGATTTATTAAAATTCATATTAATATCTTTAGTTTTGAAATCAGAAAAGGGAAAAAATTTATATTATTTCACAAAATACTTGAAATGGAAAATATTTAAATTAAATAATGAAATGATAAAGCCGATTTCACTCCAAACGACAAAGTGAATAGAAAAAAAATGCAATAAAAATAAACATTATTTAATAAAATTCGGTTAGAGAAGTTCGAGAGTTTGAAAGGTTAATGAATTTTATAACTAACTAACTAACTAACCATCACGCCGTTTCCCCGCAGGGGTAGGCAGAGAGGACGGACCGCCAGACAACTCGATCTTGGCATGAATTTTTTAATTTAATTTTATAATAATGAATTTTATAATTGAACAAATTGGTAGATTACGGTTTTAAATTAGGAAGTAGATAATTTTACATTAGATTTAAAACATACTAGGCAGTAAGGCTATAATACTACGATCATTATATTAATGTATACCGAATTTAAAAATGTTAACAAATCGTATTTAATAAATCAGGAAAATTACATTTAATATAGGGCGAAGCTAAGTTTTCCCGTTTAAAATCACGATAGGTTAAAATAGAAAATTTAAGGGCAAAGTTAAGAAAATTCTTGTGAATCCATAGAAATTTAACGTAGATTACGTACCACGGTAGTAATAGAGAGCTTAAAACATAAACGAATATCAAAGTCTACTACTACTATACGTGTACTAGGAATATAAATCTTTCAATGGTATGCGAGAGTCTGCCTACGCTACAAAGAATTTGAGGTTAACACAAAATGAGATCTTGTTTTTCCGACAGTCTGAAACAAAAATCAATCACAACGTAGATTATGGAAAAGCTTGAAAGGAAAATTAGGGTTTTCCTTCTGCAATGTCGTCTAAATTCGACACACCCGGAAAATAGCATAGGGCTAGGCTTCACACACTGGCCAAGGAGGAGAGAAACCTCCAATTGAAGTGAAAAATTACAAGAACGGACAAGGAGAGCGGTCCATCTCATGTATCATCAGCGTATACATAATGTTTAACAAACGAGAACATTTTGTTCATAAGTGATACAAAGTTAATATACAGCGTTGGACCTAAAATTGACGCTTGTGGAACTCCTATTTTGACATTTCTTCTTGTACGAAATTTATCTAATATTTTTACCTGGATTTGACGGTTGCTTAGGAAGTTTTCGAATAGTTTGAGAAAGTTTCCTCTTACCCCTATTGCCTCCAAAATATTTAACAATTTCATCGGGTCTATAGTATCAAATGCCTTTGAATTGTCTATGAACAGTACCAAAACACATGTCTTTTATTATTCAATTCATTATTTATATAGTTACAGAAATCATGAAGTAACATCTCAGTACTTTTTTTTTTTGAAAACCAAATTGATTTTGATCTCTTAAAGAAAAGCACTCCAAGTATTTAGTTAGTTTTAAAGATATGTGTTTTTCGAGAATCTTTTCTAAAGCGGGTAATATACTAATCGGTCTAGTTTCCTATATCAGTATGTTTCCCACTTTTGTAAATAAGTCTGATAATAATACATTAATAATATTAATATTTTTTTTAAATAATATGTATACTTGCTCCGGAAAATCGCACAATCGAATATGCGCTGATATATAGAAATATTTAATTTTCTAAGACTGTTTTCTTTATCGCCTTTCATCGAGATAGAATCGCGTAATAACGGAGCAAGTAGATTTATTATGAATTCGAAAGAGCAAACAATAATAGTGCAGTTATAGTAATGAATACGAGTAATCCTCGTAAAAATCTGTAATATTAGTAAAATATTCATAAACCGACCGAAAAAAGCAAGAAATTAACAGTCCAGTTTGTTAAAAGTTAAACACCTATCAAGACTGGGAATGTTGCTCCTACTTGTGAGGATACTGACTGCATATCGCCTTGGATTCTAAGATCTTCAATAGTCAACCTAACTTGCGTCAATCAAGAAAGGAATTATGAAATTGTAGCATTTTTTTTTGCGCTTATTCGGGTAATTGAAAAAACATGATTATTTTTTTATTCAACTCCTTTGACACAGCGAATAGTTGAATGTGTACCAGTGTCTGTTTTTTTTTTTTTTACTTTTGATAATTAATAAAACAAAAAAGCTAATTTATTTCGTGAATTTATCCAAAAGTTTCAAAAAGAGGAACTTTTTTTTACTTTTTCTCCCGAAGAGCGACAGCCGCGGCCGGACGAATGAAAGCCCACAGCGAGCTAATTTAAACATTGTATTGTATTTTTGTGCAAAAGTTTGTTCGGATTCCTTTAATTTGTGGGCGTCTGTTAAACTTTGCAATAATTATGTAGGCTCTCGTTTTTAATTGCAAAATTTATTCACCCTAAACAAAGTACATTAATACGCTTTCAAAGACTTTCATAGTGTTTATATTCCTCCACCGAAGTCCTCCAATGGATTTCTATGCAAGATCTTTTGACTTACGTCTTTGTTCACTGAACCTACCTTCCTAATATTTTTATTAACAATCAATCAAAGGAAGTAATGTTTCTTTCTGAAAAATGACCTAGGTTAATGTTGTGATCGTAAATGTTTTAATAAATGAATTAAAAATTACTTTGTAATCACCACTTTATTAATATGTTCATATCAACATATTTCGAAAGCGATGCTTTCCTCGTGAGGAATATACAAAATACTATATTAATGTATTCTGTATATTCCTAATGTTGATTTGTATAAATTAATAAAGTGGTGATAACACAGTCATTTTTAATAAATTTATTTGTAATGACGCTACAAAGAGAATACCAATTTTGAAGAAATTATAAATGTCTTCAAATGATTGATAACGTATTATTTATTGATTAATTCTGTATTCATTTATTCCTGAAGATAATAGCATTGCTATCGAAACATGCAGAAATATTTATATATTTTAATTAAAGTGGTGTATACAAAGTGTATTTTTAATTATAAAATAAATTATAAATGTTTTAAGCTTATTTGGTTTTCAAAATATCGAACCGAAGTAATGCTACAAGCACAAATTGATGCACGAGTATAAAATGTATCGAGAGCATTTCCTCTCCCGATCCTATCTTCCTCTTACACTTCCCCCCATACTTCTTGTTTTGTTTTTCCCTGGTTACCCCCATAAATAAAACACTTTTTATAACCAATGTAACCTTTTGTTAAACTTCCCACGTATATATATGTATATTTGTATTAAAAGCGGTTTGTTTTTTACAGATAAGTCAACAATTATTTGTATGAAAGTATTAAATTCAGGTATTTTACAACAGTATTACAAAATAAAATAGGTGTTTATGGTTATTGAGAACAAGTCCCGCACGAGTCAGTTAAAAGCCACAGTTCACCCCTCGAGCGATGGGAATACGGAGTGAGACGTGAACATGTGTGGTGCGGTGTCGTTCAGGTGAAGGTGTGGAGAGTTGAGTGAGGTGCGAGGTGTGAGAGCCGTGAAGGTATTTCCCGGGGCGGCGCGCTAACTTTTCACTTGTGGAGTTTTCTCACTCTTCCACTACTTGACGACTTTGATTGCACTTGTTCAGAACTGTTTACTGATGGAGGCGTGACAATGTATCCCGCAATTACCCCCCGCCCCCCACTCTCTCACCCCATACCACCCGCTGACATGCGGGATGGGAAACTCCAGACGGGACGAGGAACTCCAGCCGGGAAATTGACAAGACTTACACAGGAAAATTAACATTGTTCAAGTTTGCGTTGCGTGGTATCCCCAATT
Organism: Halesus radiatus; assembly: GCA_022606495.2. Classification (NCBI taxonomy): domain Eukaryota; kingdom Metazoa; phylum Arthropoda; class Insecta; order Trichoptera; family Limnephilidae; genus Halesus; species Halesus radiatus. The sequence continues at coordinate 79,599 of JAHDVE020004185.1, forward strand.
ATTGAGGTGCATCGTGAGGCTGAAGAGTTTGGGAAGAGGAAGGAGATGGGAAAGAAAAGGGTGGGAAAGTACCTAAATAATCAGATCTGGTCACCAAATATGACAAAAGCCATTTCAACCAGCGTTTTGAATCTTACACCAGGGTGATACTGAGAGTCTCTCGTATCTCTAGTTTTCACGCGTATGACGCGGAATGAATGTAGTTGATATTTATTAAAGATTTCGTGTATAGTTGACTTCCCTATTAATTTATTTTTAGCTGACTTAAAATAAAAATTAATTCTGTAACAGCTTTTTATCAACAACAAAAAAATATTTATTATATGCCCATTTTTAGCAAATGGATCAACCAGGCTCAATAAAAAAAAATCACCCCACCTGAATTAGAGGAAAAAATTGATCAAAACTGAATTTTTTTGTCGAAGGCTTTTCTAGGTAACAATTACAGTAGTAATCCAATAATAGTAACGTATATCTGATAGTACTACTTGTTTAGTTCCGAAATGATGATGTGGTCGGTTCCTACTTTAAGTAATTATTTTATATTTATACAGTCCTTAACTTCCCAAACCAAACACTACGATTTAAAAAAAATGAAACACAGTGATTGTTTTTGAGTGTTTTTTTACTCGCCAGAAGAAAAATTACTTTCGGGCAACATGTTCGTTCATGACATCATTCGGTAAGCTTTTAGTTATCCTTGTTCTTTTAAACCTTTAATCCCTTATTACAATCAACCAAAACCAACATTATTTTGACGTCGTTGTTTGCAGTTCACACAACAGTTTTACTTACGAAATCCTAGAATGTTTGTGGGTAGTTGGGTTTGTAACATTAGTGATACTACCATTCAACATTATTTTTTTTTAAATACTCAGAAAATGCCTTCATTTTTTATTATGGCACCGAATAGAGTGAGCAAGAATGTCAATTTTTGAAAATTTCATAAAAGTCCAAAACCGTTGATGTTCCATTTTCGGAACGGCCTTGGGGTTCCCTATCCATAGTGAAAAAAATATTAACCACTTACCAAACACTCTGTGTAGGTATATAGGTTCATATAATGCAAGCAGAAGGTTTATTTTTTAAATACCTACAATAATTAAAAAAAATTTGTATCCTTAGATAATGTAACTTTTTTTTTTAAATTGACAAATATGTTTTATTTGCCTAAATAACAAAAAATATTCATTATGCATATTTTTTTAAAATCTGTTTCAGAATAATTCATGAATTCAAACTACTATTCAAATTTCATTCACGTAAACGGATGTTTATGAGTTTTTTATAATATCAGTATCGACAGCAAGTAGGCACGCGATTTGGCATGGTTAATATTTACGTAAGTTAATTTGGCGTTGGGCAGAGTCTTATGATCCCACAAAGTGAACATTAAATGTATAAATTTGGGTACAGATTCCACCGGAAGGCAAACCCACCTGGGACGCAGAGTCAGACGGTGCCGGACCAACTACACGCTACACTCTCAAACAGTCAGGCACATGTGTGTTTGTTTTCCCTATGTACATTTGATTTTATCGCCAAAGTTTTAAACTCTCTGAACATTTGTGACTTTAGGCAACCGTAAGTGGTGCACTGGACACGGCACAACTTTATTAAATTATAAGGGAATACAATTAACCAAATCAATTTTTTTTAAATATTTTAAATTATTTAGGTGTTATCATTATATTAAATCTATCCTCAATGTAACTAAACTGTACTAATGATTTTTAATTGTTTTATTTCTCAATTTTTTTTAATAGTTACTGATATTTTGATGTTTATATAATATTGATATTTATAATATGGATATTTTTACAATATTGATATTTTTATAATATTAATATTTTTATAATATTGATATTTTTATAAAATTGACATTTTCATAACATTGATATTTTTATAATATCTACGTAATCTGGCATACAAACAAACAGTGTGAGGCCGGCTGATCCCAATCTACGGAGCGGGGCTGGGAGGGGAGGTATCACTCCTACCATTTCCTCTGCGTGGAGGAACGGTACTGACGACAACGACTTTTGCGGGCCTTGTCCTTGTGACGTCGCTTATTGGGGTCCGATGGAAGTCCAAGGTAAGCAGTGGTCAGAGTAAAACAAGGCGGATGGATCAGAAGTCGAGCGGGCAGTGGGCAGATAGAAGGCGTCCAGTCGGGCAGGCGGTCAAATGCTAACTGCCCGAAGTGGCCTTTGCAGACCACTTAAGGCGATCCGCAACGCGCAGACCTACGGCGCCGTGTGGATGGCTGACAAGTCTGTCTCCCTCCCACGAGCCGTACCGCTCTAACGTTTTTATTCAGTCATTCAAGTCTGAGCGGTCTGTGACAACACAGACCGCCCGTTATATACATAAAAAAATAACAAAATTTTACATACAACAATGTGTCGCGTCAAAACATTCCGGGAGAAGCCGGACGTCCGATACAATGGTCATTTTCATAATATTGATATTTTTATAATATTAATGTTTTTATAATAATTATATTTTTATAATATTATTTAAAACGATATTATGTAATTGGACTGGTATTTCTATAACAAAACTGTTATGCTGTTTTCATTTTTTTTTTTAAATATTTTTTCCAACTTCTGTAGATAGATCACAACATGCATGCACCTTTGCTGTTCTAATTTTGCGCTACATTCGTATGAAGATTATTATTTATTACTGTATTATATAATATTGTTGAAATAAACTCCTGCTGACATGCTACCTGCAGTGGCTTAGCCCACTTGTAACCCACTGTATGTAATTAATATTATACAATAAAAATAAAAAAAAGCTTATAGACGTTTTTGATGACAGGCAAAAGTCATTGATAAGACTTAGAGGTGGATATATACGTCAGATCGTTTGGACATGGAGAACAAATTCTGTGGAAAATTTGAAAAAACAATGGTGGAAGGAAGTAGTCAGAAAGTCACGAACAAACGAATCAAACATTGATTCAGGCATTTCATGTCATGAGTCGGATAAGAGCGCTGTACAAATATTACTTCCTATTCTCTATATAATTATGCACAAACAAATACAGAAAAACATACTTACCTGGCAAGTCGATTCAGATGAACACAGTTTTATTAGAAAAATGTAAGCTTAGAGAAGATACGATTTTTATAGTTGCTATTTTATCCTCCTTTCCTATTAATGTTACATTTATTAGAAGATTGGTGGCACAAGAAGAGTTGGTACTTATTTGAAGTATTAAAATTTTTAGGAATGGAGAATATTTATAAAATGACCTTAAAAAGCTAAAGAAGTTTTTTATAGATATTTACAAATATTTTTTTTTTCTCATTTACTTATTTACAGTGTTGAGGGCTGTGGACGCATTTGCGCACTGGTGTGTGGAAAAAAATGCTTATTCTCTACGTGACTTTAGGTAAGCACAAACCGGCTAGCCTAGCTAAGCAAATTACGTGTACATTTCCTGCATTAATGTGTGAGATGATCAATAAAATGTTGATGGAGGAAGAAATGTGTGCCAGAATCGATCCTCTCTGCCTACTCCTGCGGACAAATTGTAGGATGGTTAGTTAGAACCGAAGATGCTCCGAGAAACTAGTGTTATTGATCCCCGCAGTACCGGTGCACGGTCAGGAAACACGCTAAATGGGAGCCCAACCCCTGCCACGACTATGGAATAATTTTCCGGCCTCTGTATTTCCTCCCTCCTATAATATGGGTCTCTCCGAGATTCACGTTTACTCCCTCCTTTCCTCAAAAATACCCAACATACAGAATTCTTAAAGATGGGAAGGCCCTGAGGGAAATTAGTTCCCTCCGGCCATCTTATGCGTAATTAATGAAAAAAGAAAGTATATGTTATTTTTTAAAGTAGATTGAGATGAAGCCCCATAATTAGGTTGAGTAAGTTGAGATGTTTATTTAGTGGGCTGCTATTGTGACAATTTGAAAATACCAAAAAACTGATCTAAATTAACTGAGTTAGACATTATAACAATAGTAACTGAAGATGTTAAATGTGAAGGTTTTGGGGTACTATTATATTGATGGTTGCATCAATAAGTATCATCGTCGGCTCATAAAGCTGAGTGATACGTAACTCAATCTTATCAATATTTCTCAATAATATAACTTTTTTTAGTACTCAATTTTGAACGCATTTTTTCATCTTCCTCATATCACCAACCAGTAACTATCAAACACATATACATATAATTGTATACTCCATGATAGTTGTTTTTATTATGCTATACTCAATTGTCTGATGTACTCGTACGTAAACGATTACCCTATTTTTTTTTCCTATCTCATTGAACTAAACTATTATTCTGTATTAATTATCATACTATACTCAAATTATCTTGTATACACAATTGTTTTTTCTGTATTATTCTTCGCATCTCTTTATACTAAATTATTTCACTTTTTTCTAGGTGTATCACATTACCATACTATGTCAATACTAGCTTTTTTCCCTTCTATTTTTGTATAATAGCACTCAATATGAACTAAACTTATCAATTTAATTGTCCTAAAACGGAATTTGTTCCTAGTTGGGCAGTCAATGCTTTCTTACATTTTGTCGTTAAATAATTTGTGTTTGAAAGACATAAAAAAATATATATTTACTGGAAATGGTATGCACTTTGAATAGTAAACATTCAGCACTTTTTTAACATGCTACTCGATTTCACGTTTCTCCGCCCTTTAAATGGTTCATCGATTCCGATTCCAGGAATTCTTTCTCCACATCCGGCCGCCATTTCCTCGACGGAAGTGACGGCACTGACCAGATGGATGCTGACTCGCCCATGTTTGGTAACGCGATCCGAACTTACTCTTCCTAATTAATCCGCCGCACCATTGTGAGCTGCAGCCAATAACTGCCGCATCATATC